>BDUI01000215.1:242163-265828 GCA_002335545.1 Apodemus speciosus
GAACTCAGAAATCCGCCTGCCTCTGCCTCCCAAGTGCTGGGATTAAAGGCATGCGCCACCAACGCCCGGCTCACATCTTTCTTATCTATGTATGTATTTACTTATGTATTTATCTATGCAGCTCTGTTTTAAAACTCACTATGTGCAATAGACTGGCCTTGAACTCACAGAGATCTGCCCGACTGTCTCAGGTCCTGAGATTAAAGGTCTGTGTTGTCAGCATGCCCAGCTTTTCTGCCATGATCTTAAAGGGCATTCTGGGGCCAGTAAGAAGGACTAGTTGGTAAAGGCCCTGTCGTCAAGCCTGAGACCTGAATTTAATCCTTTGGACCACATGGTAAAGAATAAAACTGACTCCTACAAATGCCCTCCCAACAAAATAAATAAAATGTAATACATTTTTAAATAAAACGAGAAGGAATCTTATTGAAAATGAAGAGTAAAGTACAACACTCTTCTCAGCTGCGGGCTTAAGGACACAGCTTAAGGACTACTGATGGACTAAAGCACTGCAGGTACTTCACAAACTGGAAACTTTCAACAGCCTGTCACAATCTAACCACTCAGAACTATTTTCTGATTTTATGGTGTTTAGAGAACAATGTGCCTTTTCAGAAGAAAAAAATCTAAAATTCTTCAAGAACTCACAAAAACATAAAACAAATCAATAGTACGCATGTTTCTTCATCCACATTAATCTGGGTTTCCCTTTTTGTTAATTCACTTTTCACTAGCTGTGTCCAGGCAAGCCTCCAAACTAGCAACAAGGGAGGTGGGTGGGTCCATATGTAAGTTCATTGTATTTGCTTGTTCTTTCTGGTCAACTTTAGGAGCCTTCCTAAACTGCTGTCCACCTTAATTTTTGAGACAAGGCCTAGTCACAGAACTTGGAGCGAGCGTACCAATGAGCTTCTGGGATCTTCTACCACGGTAACTCGTGCACGCTGTCCGGCCTCGTGTCTGTGCAGCAGACACTCAACAGCTGAGCCCTGCCCAGCTCTAGAAGCTTGCTCTTTACCATTTCCACTTCACTTATGCTCTTCAGTGACAAGAAATCAAAATCTCACCCATCAGAATTTATTTTCATTGGACACAACCTCCAAGATAAATAGATAAATCACCACAAAAATTTAAGCAATTTAAAAAGGGGCGGGGTGGGGGGAAACCGAGGCTAGTGTTCTATAAAGGAATGTACAGTAAAATGACACCCCACTACGCTCAGCTAGACCCATATATGCATGTCTCAGCTATCATCAGCGGCTTCAAAGTCATAGACTTATAATTTTTTAAACAAATGTAAAAAAAAAAATCAAAGTGATCTGGAGTTAACGTTTGGGAAATAAAGACAGAGCTAACCAAACAACCACCACTTTCTAAGTAGGGTTTTTACAGTCCAAGTCTTAAAATTGTGAAGAAAAGGCGGGAAGTGAATACCAGTGATTGCCTGGCATGCGCTTTACACCCCACACATTCTAACATGACAGCCTAGGAGGCTCTCTCTATGTGCACATGACAGATGAGTAAAAAGGGCATTTGAAATATAAAATTAAATATAAAGTCACTTGGTAATTCCTAGGATAATCAGTTATCACATTACTTATATCTTCTATAAAGGTAGTCTATAAAGCCAATAAAAAGCAATTAATCTCATGTAGAAATACAAACTCGATTTCAAATGGTTGATGTATGAAATTTAGTCAGTAAGAGAATCTATTAAATCCTTATCTATCTCAAAAATTACCAGATGTAGCGAATCACCTTTTACTAAATAAAAATGCCGTAGCATAGCAATCAGAAAGTGGAACTGCTCACAGATTCCCTCAACCTGAACTTACTTTTGCGCACATTAGGAGGGTTATCTTCTGATTGGAGATTTAGGTAAGTCTAAACACTTCTCAAAGCAGACACAGCCTGGCTGGGCAGTGAAAATTGGTTGTAACCACAATCTTTGTGCACTATACAATAACTACTCTAAAGACTTTGGACGGTGGTAAAACTAACAATGGTTACAACCAATAAACCCAGAGGTCAGTCACTGAATCCAAAGATAGGCCTTCATTTCAAATATTAATCACCAGAACCAATGAAATAAACAACCTAGAGTTTGGTGGCACTATTGGGTTTTCAATTTTATATTACTCCCATAAATGTAATAAAACTTGACACAAGCACCATGAAAGATTAGCAAGAACATGATAAAACAGTAGTCAGCAGTATTACAACTTTACTTACTCACCTACTAAAGCACCTGACCTCACACAGGAGGACTGCGTACATCAATGGTTCTCAACCTTCCCAATGCTATGACCCTTTAATACAATTCCTCATGTTGTGATCCCCGCTCTGCAACCATAAAGTTATTTCTGTTGCCAATTCATAACTGTAATTTTGTTACTGTTTTGAATTGTAACAGAAATATGTTTTTCTTCTGATGGTCTTCRATGACCTCAGTCAAAGAGTCATTTGACCCCCAAAGAGATAGAGACTTCAAGGTTGAAAACCACTGGCTTAGATCCAGCATACTTGTGGTTAAATCTCCGTATATTATCTGCTGTGAACAGAGCAGGGGTTTTATAAGTCAGTTTGCTGGGCATTATAGCACACACTTGTAATCCCAGTATACTCAGGAGGTTAAAGCAGAATTCTGGGTTTGAGGCCAGCCTGGACTATGTGGAACCTATGTCAACCTGGACAAAGAGTGAGACTCTGTCTCAAAACAAACCAAAGCATCACACAGGCAACATGAATCATGCCAAAATTGTATGAAATGTCCAACTATAATATAAAAGAATGAAAAGGTCTACCAGGTCTTGCATATGTCAAGAGTAGTTTAAGCAGCTCAGTCTTCTGGGTTTCAGCTGCCTCATCTGGAAACACCTATGGCTGTCTCACCGCTGCTGTTTTATAGCTCTAAATCTTATAATTATTGAAAATAATGTTTTCAAATACATTTAACTCTGTTGCACAATACAAGCATGCTCAGGGCTGAACTTAGAGATTCAAAGCCTGGTGCATGTACTGAGTACCAATGTTTACTAAATGTACACAGGATAACAACTTCAAAATGAATTGTGACTTTTAAGAAGCTGAAATATCAAAAAACCAACAAGTTTTTAATGGAATACTTAAAAAAATTTAAACATCAAAATAAATACTGCCATTTCTAATCACCAATGGTCAAATGTTCTAGGTACAAAATAATATAGTTTTGTGTATTATACTAGAAGCAAGCAGCACTGTTTTAGAAATTATACTTAAAACAGTGGTTTCTCTAAAAGTGAAAAAAAAATTTATTGTTAACTACTTCAATATTGCCATGAACACATATAGTATTTTCTTGGGCTGAAGAAGTGACTCAGAGGTTAAAAGAGCTTATTGCTTTTACAGAGGACCTGGTCCAATTCCTAGCACTAGCCCACGGGCTTGCAACCATACAAAATTCTAGTTCTAGTTCTAAGGGATCTGATTCCAACTTCCAAGGGTATCAAACACATACATGACACACACACACACACACACACACACACACACACACGCACGCATGCAAATTACTCATATAAAATGCATAAAAAATCACATAAATACTTTTAAGTATTCTGTTTTACTGCAAAAAGTTTTTGGGTTTTTTTGTTTTTGTTTTTTTGTTTTTTTCATGGTTTTTCTGTATAGCCTTGGCTGTCCTAGAACTCACTCTGTAGACAAGGCTGGCCTGGAACTCAGAGAGATCTACCGGTGTATAGGCATGTGCCACTATGGATAAAGAAAAATAAGGGGGAAAAGTCCCAATACTGTACTACCTAGAGAAATAATCAAATCCAATGTGTTGCAATAAATACATAAGTACAAGTTCTAAAATATGTACTTATTAAATGGAGAACTTGTATAGCCCTTTTAAACTTTCCTGTGACTGTTAAATAGTTTACAATGTGATCATAACATTCTTGACTGTTACTAAGTGTAACAGAGAAAGCAGTGCTAGAAAATCACCAATGACTTCCAGAATGTATGCTAATGCCTATGGTCAGATTTCTACCACTTCTACACTGTCTTGGGAACAAGTTCCCTCTTAACACCAACCAATTTTCCTTCAAAATAAAAGGCATTTCTGAAAGGTTTCTAATCCACAACATAAAACTTTGACATACATACCTTCAAATTCTATTATGGACTTGCTATCGAGCCTATCTTACAAAATTTAAGTATTTTACGGTGTGTCTCTTTTTGACTTGATCCCATTTGTGAACTTTAGTGTTGAAATTGTCTTAAAATTGTAAAGCACCAGATAGATGTCATTCCAGTGGGTGCTACATAAACTATGAAATAAATATATTTACAGATTCTAATTGGAAGACAAGACAAACTTAATAGGAAAAACAATGCCACGTTAGCTTTTGTATAAAAGTCATTTAACTTAGGCTGGAAAACTGTTTCAAAGGGTCCATTTTTAATTAAAGATAGAAGGTAGGATTAAACACTACCAAATGGATTAGTGCAAAAGAAACAGATTTCAATATCGATTTTGTCTTAAGTTAAAAGGCAGTGTTTTCATTTAAAAAAGGAAATATGCAACAGGTGGCTGCTGACTTGCAATTAGTAAAAACTTCTGGCAGAATTATAGCATGTAGTAGTAGTAATCACAATGATTCTAGATTGTGAGATGCTATTTAACCTTTTGTAGAAAATAATGAAGCAGGATGATGCTATGGGGGTGTATGAGAAAGGTCATTATCACGGGCTAAACAGACCCAATAATATATTCTCTTGGAACATGCAAGTATGGGCTTGTCTGTGCCCAATCAAAATCGCTGGTAGTTTATTTCATACTCATTATTCTCCATAGTTTCGCCCTACCTTGTTAAAATTTATTTCAAAAGCAACATATTTCATTTCTTTGAGACAAAACATTTCACTATGATAAAGAACTAAAATGAACATTAACAGCAAAACTGCCTAAAACTACAGAGTTATCAAGTATAACCAAGGCTGGACCATGGTGAACTGTTAATGCCACAACTCCCCAAAGACAAAGGCCTTAAGGCAAAACAACGTTTCAGAAGGGGAATAGCAGTAGCTACTATAATGTCTTTGTCCTGAGTGTCCTAGTTAATCAAACATGGTATTTTTGTCCTATTAATTAACCTTTAGAGAAATAATTACCTACACAGACACACAGACTGTGCACTTAAAAACACATTTAACATAATTCCTACATACAATAAAGACTTGTATTGAAACAATGAGGCACGTAAATGGAACAAAGAAAACACTATCACTCAAAGGGGTATTGCCTATCTGAATACCAAAGAACCACAGGAACAGTGGTTGATATCACTAGATAAACAAAATATAAAATCAAAAATAATGTTTATATGTGTTTTAGAGGATTTTAACCAAAGATGGGATAAAACAAAAAAGGCAGAACGAGCTGGTTCTTGGGCCCTGCTTTCCCGCCTTACTTTTTATTGCTCTGAAGATGGTTTAGAATCCAATCTAGGTTAGTTAACTCCTCCCGCCTGAAACTTTTATTGGTCTTCATAGATGCTAACCACACAGAAGACATTGAGAGAAGTTATCTTATACTCCCATGATAAAAAATTTAAAACTCTACTAAAATTTTTCTCATATGAGGCAAATGTAACTTTTTGCAATAGTATTTCCATCTTTTCTTGATACATACATATATTCATACATACACACATGAGTTTTGTTCTGTTGCACAGGCTCAGTTCATAGCCTCAAAAGGAGCTGGTGTTTTCTTTTAAAACAATAAGAAAAAAAAAAAAAGACTGCTTTTAAGAAAATTACAATGATTAAGAATTACATCTTAAAATGATGACAGCACATTTAAATAACAAAACAGACTTTTAACACATTATCAAATATCATCACTACCTGGATAGATGGCTTGTTTAAGTGGCCCAGATTTGATGTCGTTTGTCTTGGTTCGTGTCCTAAGACCATCATATTAGCATTGATCAGTCTGAAGGCATCAATAACAACCTGTAAAACAAGGTGTCAAGTCAGTTCCTTTTTAAAACAAGTGATGGTGCCAAGCCAACAGTGGACAAGGCACGATCAACTTGCATCTGTTTCTGGCCTATTTCCAGAAAATCATTTAATTATAATATTAATAAAAGAGCCTCCTGCTGATAGTGCCGTCGGTATACCGCCCTCTATCCTGTAATGTAAGGTGACACCAATTATTGCAATTTTCATGAAGCAGCAAAATATTAACTTAGCATCTTTATTATTAAAAATATGTCATTACTAAGCATTCAGCAAATAACCTTCATTGCTGTGCTTATTTGTTACCKAAAGTTTTCCTAGTCAAAATGAAWGACGGGAAACTAAAACTGAAAGTGAGCACAAGCTAAGGGACTACATCTAAGACCCAGTCCTGTCACATCAGTTACGCYATCACTGTACTTGAAATGACAACAAAATTGCAGCCAGCACGTCACTTGCCCATGTAGTCTCTACCAGTCAGATACCCTTTGCTTCTTCTGACTCTGAAATACTTTATACCTTGTCTGATGGCTTTAAACATAAGCCACTGTCAAGGATAGGAAGTACAATATAAGAAAACCAAGGTCACTCATGCTCTCAGTCAGAAACAATAAATTACAAGTTCATAGAAAAAATTCTTCTTGTCTATTAAAGATTCAAATTGCTTCATAACCCATACCATGTTATTTAGCTCTTCCATATGAAGAGATTAATAAGAATCAGCTTTCCCCCACTATCTTATTGAAAGAACACAAAGCTTTAAAGATGTGACAGTTCAGGTGAAACCATGTAGTACTAAGACACACCACCTCTACAAGACAATATGATACAACAATATAGCACTTCTTGATTCGCCTTCAAAAGTATTAAACAACTAAAACTATCAGTGTTTTCAAAGCTACTGTTATCTGGATTTGTTTTCAGTTATACAACTATTGTGTTAATACACTAAAATATTAAAAACTATTATTCTCAAGTTAAGCTAACTTAAATATAATCAATTCTAAAATATATTTTAAGGGCTTTTTAGCCCAGCCTAGTGGTGCATGCCTATCATCCCAGCATTCACACCATTAATCCCAGCATTCCTGAGGAGGCAGACACAGGCAGATCTCTGTGAGTTTGAGGACAGCCAGAGATAACATGTAAGACCCTGTCTCAAAGAAGTGTTATTTACACTCTAGGAAGAGTCTAAAGGTAATAGTTATAGAAAAATAAAACTACACCAAAGCATTACAAGATAGTCTAAGGTCTCTGTACACTCCTGTTGTCCTAATGATAATAGTAAAGTTTTGATGTTGCTTTTAATTCTGCGGCTGGAACTTTCTCCAAAATTTCTTTTGCTTTTCAAAGCCAAGTGTTTAATCGGAACCCTAAACAACTGCTTTTAACCAGTGACTGTAAATATGCAATAGCGTATCATTGCTTTTGTCAACTGCTTTATGATTCTATCCATAAGAGTTCAGTAAAAATAATTTCTGTAAAAAAAATTGTAAATTATGAAAATTTCATATTATATCCCAATGAAATGCTTACATAAATTTCTGTGCCAACTGTCTTCAAATTAAAACATTAGATAGCAATTTTCATGAAAAAAAATTTGTCATTTCTATGGAATAGTGTAAGCAGGTGTGAAGTATCATAAAAGAAAATGAAAATGCCAGTTGGGTCACAGTTAAGTAGATACCATGACCTATGGTTTTTAACCCTGAAATTAAAAAAAAAGAATGAGTACTTTACAACAAAGCTTTAAGAATTTAATATGTTGTTCAACTAGTAAATTATGACCCAGATGAAATGACATGCTCAGATTGATAGTTCCTGAGCAGCAATAGAAATGATTACACTAAAATTAAAGGAATTTTCTGCCATCACTATAGCAACTGTCTTAAGGAAACTAACATGTTCAAAAACCTGCAGACCAAAATTAGATTTAACATGCAATAAAAAGTAAATATGGCAATATACTCTACATTTTAATTTCTGTACAATTTTTATAATTGCCTTTTCTGCTGTGAGAATAAGTAGATTTCTCCTTTAGGACAACCTATCAAAATAGACTCATTAATGTCCAGTACACTAATGAGCAATGGGTGAAGAAGGTGTTAATTATGCCACAGTAAGATTCAAGAAAAAGCCCTAGTGGGAACTTAGAGGTGTGTCTAAGCTCAGGGCGTTTCTCTGCGTTTGTGTATTTACAGAATGATGCAACAGAATGACAGCAAGTGGCCACTCATTGTTAGGAAAATAAATCAAAATGCAACATACTAAACAAAGAACCTCCAAGAATGAAAGCACTGGAGGGGAAGGAGAAGAAAGAATAATGCATTCTTAAAGCACTCTGCTTTTTTTATGGCTTACTTTGAAATATGTATACAAGAAACCAGTTTGTCTTGTGAACCTCAAAATTTAACCCAAAGAAAGAAGAAAAAAAAAAAAAAGAAAGAAAGACTACATTAAAAAAAAGACTACTACATCAAAATCACCTACCTCCTCATAGCAACAATCACCTCCCTACTGAAGGAAGAAAAATAAAAAATTCCTGTCTATATCGAAGCCATAAAACCCACTGGATCTCCATTTACCGGCCTGACCAGTTAATTTTTTCTGGTACAAGTGCCTTGAGACTTTTCAGAGGTCAGCGCAACAGTAGACAGCTTATAACAAAACCATTAGCAGTTTGGCTAGCTTAGGGAAACCTCTTACTTTCCTTTTTTTGTTTATTATCACTGCATGAATCTGCAGCATATGATAGTTTATAATTTCTCAGGCTTGTTAAATTCATGTTAAAGGTCTGTTTTCTTGTTGAATAAATTTTGTTCATATAATGCTGCCTATTTCATACACTCAGTCTTTAATAGCACCTTTGGTCTATGCGCAACTCACAGATCAAAACAGAGGACTAAAATAGGGGTTGATGATGCTATTTACATGTGTGATTCCTGCTGTCTTCTTGTTAGTAGCTTTAATATAATAGAAGACCTTGTCTGTTTTGTAATTAACACATCTTTACTGGAGAGATATTTGGAAGTGATTGCTGTGAATATACTGGTTAGTAAAATAAACACAATCACACACCACTTTCTGTTATCAGACAAATTTGTGAATTGTACACATTATACTCCAGATCAACAAACTGTGATATAACAGCCAAGTAGAAGACACATATTTATATAACCCTTTATTTTTCTGAAAATATGTATTCACTCTGACCTTGCAAATATAATTAGCTGTGGGATGTGCAGACTTCAGTACCATGGTTGCTTTACTAATTGCAACTCTTGGAAATAGATACTAAATATTTGGAAGCTGCCAATACAAAATAAAAACTGCATCGTTCTTGTACATCTGTCTCAGCTTACAAAAGCAAAATAGTTTTGAAAACAATACTGAGTTCCATGTTTATTCCAAGCACACCCAAGGGTCAAAGACCTATCATTTCCATTTAATGATGAATCTGGCTTATGATTTAAGCTGTAATTATTTTCAGATTCAGTTTAATCCATAATCTTGACTTCTTCTATGAGTGTGTATGTGTACATATATATATATATATATATGTACACACACACAAACACACACACACATACACACTCACACGAGTTCATTCAATATGTTACTTTTTAATCCATGTTTCTCTAGGTCACTAAAAGAGCAGACTAAATTTTTAAAGCATCAAACTGGAACCCTGATTTTTGCATTCAAAGGAAGCTTGTTTTTTTAAAGCAACACTCAAAATAATTTAATGAAAAGGTATTTTATTGCATATATATACTTCCAGCAGAAGTTACTGTTATTTTCCTCCTCTTGTCATAGTGGCTCCTAGGGGCATTTCCAACTGTACTTCCATTGAAGTCAATGGCCAATGGAAGTGTTTCAAAAATATACAACAAAAGGAAGAACTGATGATAAAACATTTATGATATAGTCATTTTCTTGAGTTCATATGGGTAGGAAGATGTAGGAATATTTAGAATCTTTTACAATTATATAGGTCACCCTAATGCCTATAAGTTAGTAAGAAAGAAAAAAAGAAAGGAGGGAGGGAGAGAGGGAAGGAGAGAGGAAAGGAGGAAAGGAGGAAGGAAGGAAGGAAGGAAGGAAGGAAGGAAGGAAGGAAGGAAGGAAAGCATTAAGAACAAAAGTGATGCTAAATACTTAAAAAAGAAAAAAAAAAACAAAATTAACAACTAAGTTTCTTACTTAAAAGCATGTAAACTAAGTAACATACAGAACCCTTCTGTAAACCACTGTGAAATAAGACGTACGTAGGGGAAGAAGATCAGAGGCACAGCAAACACTGCTGGCTATAAATGGCCAGTCATCAACTGCTTAGTTTTTAGATTCTTTAAAAATTAAAAATGACTGTGACCTGGGGAATACTGTGGGGATTTGTGACCATTTCGTTACTTCTGCTGCTATGCACTGCCATGCATCTATAAGATAAAAACATTTTCCGTCTCTTGTAAGCCCACAGCATAAAAAATTCAAAGATATCTTACTTTTTATGCCATTTCCAATGAAAAGCACTAAGAACTAAAACTGAGTCATGCCAAACGCATATCACTGAATTGCTGTGATTTCTTGGTCTCAAGTTTGCAACACGGAAATTATTTATAAAATGTCAATTTTAGCTCTGGAAAAGAAGTTCCTATGTGAATGTACAGTTTCTTCATCCTCAGAGAATTGCTTACTGTAGCTACAGATCTGTAGTACAATTTCAATATGCTGGGAAGAAGAGGAATGGGGCAGATCTAGCATAATGTACTTTCCTGGCAAGTGAAGACATGTATCAAAATTCAAGAGGAAACCCACAAGTTTTGAACATATATCCCTTAATGAAAACAAATTGATTTTTAGAAACTAGTAATGCAAAGGTAATTAGACATTTTGAGATTCATAAAACATTGTGAAAGAATTCACTTAAATCACAGAAGGAAACTGAGCACAACTTTTTAGTGTTTGCAGATAGTCAGCACAGTATAGGAATTTGAGTGCCTAAAATCAGTCTCCTATCGAAGTTAACATTCTAGGTCTATTACCTGCTGGCCAAGTGACCTAAGACAAGTTAGTTAATGGCTCAATCTCTTTGTTTGCTCATGAATGATACTTCACAGAGCTGGTGATACGATTAAATAATATATGTGTGCTTGTCATTACAGTTCTTGTTAACTGTGGTAGTCACAAAGCTGTTCCCTTTAGATCTCTCTCTCTCTCTAATAGAACCTGCTGTGGACAGCACAGCTGACTTCTAAACTCCAGCTGCTGCACCTTTTAATCCATTGGGCAGTCACACCAGGCAATATATCCCCAGGGCTGCTCCCAGCCAATGACTAAACACAATCATGGAACAAGAATTTAGCCATCTCTGCCAAAACAAAGACACATTTGAAAAGTAACTGTAATTCAACTACTCTCTATAAACCTACCCAGAACCACATTCCTCAAGCCTTTATCATTATGGGTATTTTCTCCAAATAAGTCTGTCATGTATGTAATCACATTTTGGTTTATTATCTGTATAGCAGTCAACCTTGACACAGTTAACAAAGAGCAGCACTGTGAGGGTAAACATTGTAAGTTACCCTAAAAATCAAATCATAATTATAAATCTGCTATCCTGAGACAAGGAAATTATAGCCCTTCCCTTCCCTCCCACCAAACCCTCCAGCACACACCCATAGTCTCTGCTTTCTTAAAAGTCCATGGCCCTTCTTTGTTTAACACACACAAACACACACACACACACACACACACACACACACACACAGGCAAATGTCTAGAGTGACTCATGAGTGATAGATGTTTCTCAGCGCACAGGTGACAAATAGCACACTTAATATTGAACTCCTTAGGGGACTTCTAATGAGCTTCAAGAGCCCAACACCTATAGTCTGCTAATACCAACTCAAGAGTGCCAACTGTCTCTGGTAGCTACAATCAGCCTACACAAAATGAACAAGTGATTTTAGATCTTATTCTAATATCAAACTGTGATGATAAAAGCGATGTTCCTACTAATGGGCCCATGTAAAGTAAATGATGAAAAAAACCCGTAGCTACTAAAGACTAAGGTCTAATGGCATCAACACAGCAACGGGCAAGCACAGCGTCTATGTCCATGTATTGTTCTATATCATCATCTTTAAAGAAAGTCAAATTATGTCCTTCAAACTAGCATTACTCAAAAGGCAAATGCATTCAGCATGAAAAACATCAACTAAATTCATACATATAATATAACGATATTAAATTTTGCTTATTAATAGGTAGAAATTATCTTTCCAAATGCATTTCCTAAATGCATCAGTTTATAAATGAAGAAACTAAGGCTTATATAACTCAAAGTAAATGATATACTACAATGTGTAAGAGATAGAACTATGATTTGTGCCTAAAAGGATGCTAAAACCAGTATACTAGTTATTAGCAAGCTATGTGATGTAATAACTACATTAACACAAAAGCTAGAAAAGATTAAATTTCACTTGCACAAAAGCAGAGTTTATGGCTCACTTAATAATAGATAGCAATTCCATAACAGTAGTTATGGTAACACAATAAAGCCCATCAAAATGGTATAAAACAAACACATAACAGGATGAAAAACTCGAAGAAAGTATGTTTGTGTACTATTTTACATATAGAAAGAAGAAAGCTATCAATCACGATTTTAAAACCCGTCATTAGGTCATTTCCATACTACTGCTCAGTTTCCGTGCATTTATCACATCTAGAGACAGATTAAACTGGATGTTTCACAGAACAGGTTTCATTTAGAATAAAAACTATACACTAAGTCCAGTTGTAAAACATGGCTATAAACATCTGTTTCCCTGCTAATAGTTTAACAATACCTGATGTCTTTGAAGAAATTTGCTAAAATCAATTCTATTCTCTTTAGAAAATTATAGAAACACATTAAACCCCTCAAAACTAAGGCCTAGATTTGGAAAGACCTCCTTAAGAGCTAATGTCAAATCAATATGTTCTTAAAAATTAACATGTGATACTGCAGGAAAGATTCTTAATTAAACCCACTGTTTACCCACACAAAACTAACAAGCTAACACTAAGGGTGAGAGCAGAGCTTCCTCTTTTCTGTATCTCTAGTGCATGCCTGGCACACAGTGCTTGTCAGCACTGGTGAATGGCTAGATAATTAGATGATTACAGAAGTAAAAGCATTCAGTAAGCCAAAAGTCTATAATATTCTTATAGGTAATGGGACATTGTCTTAAATTCCATTTTTCCTAAACCAATATAGCTGTTGCACTCAAATTATTTTTAAACACACCATTGAAAACAAATAGCAAGTACTAAAGTAACATTAACTAACTCTGTATTAACACACAAGCTTTAGATTAAAATAAATTTTACCTCTATATAACATTTATTCCTTCAGTATTTATCAGGTTAAATAAACATGTTTCAGAAAAATCCAGCCACTGTTTACATTACATGGTCATTACTTTCTGTAAGTTTTCAACAGAAAACAGGCACTGGGGCTGCTAGAGTTAGTAGACAGCATCTACATATTCACTAAAAGCAACTTAGTCAAGGAAAATTAAGTCTCTAAATTTAATATTTTTAAAGAATAAGTATTTTTTAAGAGCACATTGTATGGTAGTTTTCAGATGTTGCTCAAAGTAACCTCATATGAAAAAGAAGTACGCAGTGGCATAGACTGAGTCGACTTGTAAGGAAGTGTGCAGTGGCATAGGTTGAGTCGACTTGTAAGGAAGTGCGCAGTGGCATAGGTTGAGTCGACTTGTAAGGAAGTNTGAGTCGACTTGTAAGGAAGTGTGCAGTGGCATAGGTTGAGTCGACTTGTAAGGAAGTGCGCAGTGGCATAGGTTGAGTCGACTTGTAAGGAAGTGGGCAGTGGCATAGGTTGAGTCGACTTGTAAGGAAGTGTGCAGTGGCATAGGTTGAGTAGACTTGTAAAGAAGTGCGCAGTGGCATAGGTTGAGTCGACTTGTAAGGAAGTGTGCACTGGCATAGGTTGAGTAGACTTGTAAAGAAGTGTGCAGTGGCATAGGTTGAGTCGACTTGTAAGGAAGTGTGCACTGGCATAGGTTGAGTAGACTTGTAAAGAAGTGTGCAGTGGCATAGGTTGAGTCAACTTGTAAAGCTACCGTGCAGGATCAAGCCCTAATGCAGGTCGACTCCATGGCGATCAGGCAAGAGGTTGCCATTGCACCATTTGAAGCTCTGAGTATAAAATACTTAGGTGTGTATACCTTACACATAAACTGAAAACTAAAGCAGAATGTTGAAACTATGTCATTAAATAGTTGAAATCAAGAGCTCACTGGTAATCTCTATGAGTTTACTCTCCACAATTTAAATGACAAAGAGTTTTCTCATCTATCATTTAAAAGTATTTGTGCTATATAATTCAGCATGTGATATGAGGGTATTTATCCTATAGTATATTTTATTATGATGGTGGTCTTGTTGTTTGGTGCTTGGGATGTCACCAACGTCCAAGGGAATGAATTTATCTAACATTTTAAAGTTAATATAACTCCTACCACATGAAAAAAAATCACCTGTAACACCTACTTTAAATAATATGAACTACTGTTTAAAATTAGAGATAAACTGAAGTCCTCTCCCGACCCAGGCTGAAGAGAGTAATAACCTCATCACATGAACTTAAAAGGCTGTGCAATGACCTCTAGTGCTCACATCCCATTCCTGAGTTACTCTGTTATAAAGGACCTATAAAATGTAGTGTTCAAGAGCAAATAAAAGAGCTTAAGTGCTGTATAATTTTATAGAGTTGGATTTCTGTTTATTTTTACCAGTAACAATAATAGCAACGGTAACAGTAGTGGTGCCTATCTCTAGGATTAAGTCCAAATGGTTATTACTTATTAATACCTGGATATTACTCAATTTATAATATACTCAAGTCACCTTAAAAGCAAACTGAGCTTACTGATAATGAATTAAGGTGATGAAGAATCCATAGTTATCTAAATTGCTAAAAAAAAAAAAAAAAAAAAAAACATAGGTAATACTGGAATTTATAAAAATAAAAATATACAGGAAAGAGGTTTTAAAAGTATGACAGAGTTTCAACTTTAGTTATTTACATATAGACTGTCATTTTAACTCTTGATCTAATCACAGTTTTATTAAATATTTTGACAGTTTTGATATATCACATACTGGGAAGGAAAAGTACCATGGAATTCTTTATTTTTATAAATTATATTCTTAAATTTCATGATTTAAATAAAATATCCCATCATGGATTTATTACCATTTAGTTGATTTGTAGTGTCAAAACTCTTGACAATTAAAAAGTAATAAACTACAACCAAACTCAGATGCCATGCAGATGAACTACATACTGACAAAGACGTGTTCATACAGTGCAGGTGACACAGCTCTATGAACTTGAATATAACAGGCTGTAAGGATCACTGACCGTGTATAATTACATTTTAAAAAATTCAACAATATTTTATGACTTAATAAAGCAAGGTAATAATACATATGATTTCATAAAGTAATTTTACATATATTTTAAAAATTACACAACAGTCTAGTCTTTGCTATAAGTATAGTTTTAAATGTTATTTTCATTTTTAATATGAATTACAACTAATAAGAACTAATGGGAATTCGATATTATACAATACTTTAATGCAAGTTTTGAAGCTAAAACTGCTCTCTAGAATTATACTTCAGAGATAAGCCATAAACACATAAATTACTGTGGTGGGAGCTTCACAGGTTTTAATTCTTTATTTCTAGAACAATAATTATTATTAAATTATGTTACTGAAAAGATACCTTAAACATCAGAAAATTACATTGTACTTTAAATCTGATAAACAATAAGGACTTTCAACTTCTTCATCTGTTTAAGTAACAATTTACTTAGTAAAATAAAGGGCAAATAAACTGAAACATAAGGACACAGCAAGCATTCCAAGTTTTCTTAAATTACCTAGTATATCAGTTGGTACTATTATTGTTTTGGGGGACAGTTTCTGCCTTTGAAAAGCTATATTACATCTCACAGGATCAAGCTTTAAATAAGACCTCAATTTTTATACATCATAATAATATGTTATCAGAAAACATTCCATTTCAAATTTGTAACACAAAGCACCCGTGTTTTAACAATCACGTTTAGTTTGCTTCAGCTGCTGCATGGATGTGAATGTAATCCACACCACCATAAACTCCAGGTCTGAGAGATATCAAGCTAATATTTATTTCTAAGTGCTTTAAAAATTATTTGTAAAACCTGCATAAAAAGGATTCCGTAAGTGTATTGTGATTTTACTTTAACAATTATTCTGCACTACAATGGAAGTACATGCTCAAACAAGACACCTCAGCAGTATTTTAAAGCAGTAACCACCTAGCCAATTTCTCTATGTTCTGTAGTTTTTCTAATCCACTCTCCCTGTGGTTGAGCAAAATCGAATTGCCTCTCACATTTGCAGACAGCTCTGTGAAGGTGATAATAGAGCTGCACCCTGCTGTCATGAGGCAGGAAATAGGAAAATGGCATATGGGGCTAGAAAGAAAGAAATAAAAAAGGGGTAAAGAAAGAACGAGCAAAAAAAAAAGATAGAGAGAGAGAGAGAGAGAGAAAGAGAGAACTAAACAAGAACAAAAGAGATTTCAACAAAGGACAATATAACCCAATGTGCTCTGCAAGCTAACCTCTTTTTAGAATCAGTCAGCATATTTAATCATTCATCTGGGTCCTCACTCCAAATACATGAATGGTTGATTACCAAGTCTTTGGGACAAGTTTTCATTGTCTAAAATATTTAGAATATCAAGAATATATCCTGCATAATGTTTGAAAAACAAAGCACTTTAAAATAACATTTTTAAGATATGCTGATATTTATTAAATATTAGTAGAATGTATGAAGCAGGCTTTTAGTATGATTTAACATTCAAATTTATGAAAAAATTTTCATAATTTTTAAAAATTAAGGATGATATTCCTTCATGATTATAAATTAAAAATAAAACCCCTACATAATTTTTTTAAAATTACCAATACCATGATATACATTTAAGGTCTTGAATAATTTCAATAAAAAACATTCCTCTGTGTGTGTGTGTGTGTGTGTGTGTGTGTGTGTGTGTAGTTAAGAACACTTCCAAATAAAGATTCTTATTCCACACGTGTATACTGTGACAGTAGCCGGCAATGAAGTTAGAACTGACTCTACCTTTCCTTTTACACTCTGAATGGGATCCACAACCACTGCCACGGCTCTCTCCGACAAGGCTTCAAAGCTCTGCTGAGTGTTGATATCCACACCAGAAAGCCAACAGCCAAAGCCAGGGTGACTGTGATACCAACCAACAACCATCTCGGGCCTGAAACAAAGGGCACTCAGACTCAGAACACAGCAATGCATGATGAGAGGAGAGAAACAACACACTAACAGGGTATAAATTAAGAAAAGATGAAAGCACACAGGTGTGAAAAAGCACCATTAGAAACTCTGAAACCGGACGCCATGTTCTCCAGCAGACATGGAAATGAGTAAGTGTGACAAAGAAGGGCTATCATTAAGAGACTCGCATTAGCAGTGGTAGATAAGGCTTTCAGTGTTTCACCTTGTTACCACACTTTCTCAGAGCCAGTTTTTACCCTTTCAGTATTCAAGTAAATATCTACTCTTTAACTCCTTAGCTCTGGGAGCTGGATTTTCCAGGCAGAGAGTACATTTTTTAACAATGGACACCAGGATCCACTGTTGTGAAAGGATTAAATATCAATTAAACCAGCAGTAGAACTAGGAACTCAGTCAAAAACCAATTTGCACTGCTCTGCTCAGCTGCTGAGCCTTTTGCTAACATTAATTTTGAAGTTTTTTCACAGTAGAAGAATCTGAGCAAGAGAATGACAACTATTGGGAGACTTAGCTTGAAGGGAAAAACATTTGGATTACTGTCTTTAAAACTCATGTCTACACACATTTATTCAGAATAACACTCAACTGCAATTCTCAAATACACAGAACATACCAGGTATGTTGTTTACAAGTGAAGAGAACATAATTGTAGATGCTAAACAGAGGAACAGTAAAGCCTAAGCCTATGACATGACAGCTGAGAATCTTAATACAAGCAGTTATCTGATTGGTAGACTTCCATTCAGCATGTCAAGAAGCACCACACAGGCAGATCAACTATACTGATTCCTCCCCTAGGAATGATGTTTATAAATACTATTAGCTTTAAGGTACATTTCCAAAAATATTTCTCATTCATAAAAAAAAAAAACCTACCTTCCTGTTTGTTTTAGCATATCCAACATTTTGGCTTGGAACACTGGATCAACTGCTTCTACACTGACACCCTATATTAGAAAAAAAAAGATTCTTCTCTGATTAAATTAGAAAAGAAGAAACATACTGTAAATGAACAAAAAACCATACCCCCAATTTTGTATTATAATTTTATAGGTTTTGATACATGTATTTCATAGCTACTCAAATCACTGATCTCTAAAACTGGCAAGTACCAAAGTGCTGTTAGCTAATGACTGAGACAACATTCTGGAGAAAGTGTATGGTTGTTGCTCTGTACTTATAAGAAGTACCAAATAACTGACAAGCTATGATTTTTTTTTTCAGTTATACCTACCTATGGCAAGCATACCTCCTAATACCATTCTCTAACAGGATAAGAACTATACGTCTTTAGTTATTGTGCAATACTATATTTTCAATAATATAAATAATTTGAAGAATAATCATATATATTGTCTCATGAAACAGCAATCACAAAAACTCACCACTAGACASAGACCACATAATCAATTCTCTTAAATATTGCATTAATTTGCTAATTAAAAAACATGATCTTAAGATGCAGAAGAATTTATGTTAATAAAATGTTAATATGAAGGATGACCTATTACAGGTCAGTGTGATTTACCTCCTAAGGCTCTCTTCCAACATCAGGAATCTCAGTCTACTCTAGCTAAGCAAGCAGTTTAACAGCATTTCCTTCCCACCAAAGCAAACAGCGTACTGAATTCCAAAGAGGGCATCCTTGGAAAATAAGAAGATGCACTCTGTTGCTGGGTTAAGATGATTTGGGGGTTTTTGTTTTCATTAAAGAGAAGACGAAGAGAGAAAATGAAGAGGCGTGGAGGAGGGGAGAGTGGGGGAGGAGCAAGGGAGAAAGCAGAGGAGGTGACTATGCACACATTCTTTACAGAAGAGTCTCTGACTCTTGAGCCAAATGAAATACTTTCTGATTCTACTACACAGGGTGAACATAAGAATCAAAACAGCCACTCACAACATCAAGCAAGCATTTACATGGAGGCGTAGTAATAATGTATAAGAATCGTTTATTATCTTAATTTTCTACACAGGGACTACCTAATACAAACTTGTGGTTAAGTGTTTACATATCCGTATGAACAAAAAGTATAATGGATATTCAGAAAGACAAAACAATTCCAAATCAATTTACCAAAACAAAGCAAAAACTTAGCTCATCTAGAAGTATTGTAGATTTTCATATTGTTTTGTATTATTTGCAAATATGTTGCATACTATAGCAGCTGCTCTGCAGAAAACACTTGTTTCATGTATGTATATGTGTATATATACATATATACATGTAGATATATGCATGTATGTGTATACACATACAATGGCATCACTTAAATGTTTATCATATGTTCCTTAGTATGCACCTTATCAAAGCAAGCTTATAGTAAGGGCCTTTAAACAAAATGAACAGCTTTATTTTTAAGCCTCACCAGCCTTAATACGAATACTGGTAAAGGACAAAAACATCAGAGAAACAAAAACAATGCCCAGGTGAAAATGGTACATATCATGTTTTGAAAAGTAAATAGAATTAATGCTGACAATTTTTGGTTTGAGTTGGTATTTCAATGTAGGGCCAAATGGCTTCAAAATGAAGACAGGGAAGACCTGAATTCATCTCCTTTCTCTACCTCCCAAGTACTGTGATTCAAGGCATAAACTATTGTACTGGCTTTTAATAACGTCTTTTCACATTTTCTTTAAATCCAGCAGGGTACCATAGCACACACTTTTAATCCTAGCATTCCAATACAGAGACAGAATGATATCTGTCTGTTAGAGGGCAGCCTACGCTACACATAAAATTCCAGGCCAGCAAGGGCTATATGGTAAGCCCCCCTATCTCACAAACAAATAGCTTAATAAACAACAATCACAAAAATATCCAAACAGGACTGGAGGGATGGCTCAATGGTTAAGAGCACTAACTGCTCTTCCAGAGGTCCTGAACTCAATTCCTAGCAACCACATGGTGACTCACAACCATCTGTAATGGGATCCAATGCCCTCTTCTGGTGTGTCAGAAGACAGAGACAGTATACTGATATACATAAAATAAATCTTTTTTAATCCAAACAAAAAAGTATAAATGCACTTTTTTTTTTAATAAAAATCTACTGGCATAAATAAAAGGGAAAGCAAAATTGCCACTACAGGTAGTAGATTGCTTTCAAAAGTCTATATTTTAATACTTAAAAACTGAATGTCATTCACTACCATATATAGCACACAGACTTCAAAACAATAGAAACTTACAGGAGGACTAATTCACATGTATTCAAATTTTATACAGGTTCTAAAAACTTTCATCAAATGTTCAGAGTAATTAATGTAATACCCTACTTTTATAGCAACTAATTTTTAAATCTAGTAAGTAATTTAATACTACCATCATTCAGTTTTTAAGAGTTCTGGGTGTATTTAAAGGACTAATGATTTAATTCAACACAAGTACTACTGTACTACTGTACTATTTAATACAACATGAGTACAACCTGTACTACTAATCTTATGATTGCTGCTTCCTAAAGCAAAGAAAAAAACATAAAAAGATGAAAATTATTTTGAATTTAAAAAAAAGGAAAAAGATAAGAAAAAGACATGCAGCAGCCAACATAAGTAACACTCACAGTTCCCGACTGTGGCATAGCAAACACATCAATCACTCTGACGGTGTAATCATCAACAAATTCACCAAGCATTAGACCCATAACTTCCATAGGAACTCCAGCACGGCCATGTTTTAACATCTGTAAAGAGAAAGATACATGGACACAATGCACATTTATTTGAAATCTTGACACACACACACACACACACACACACACACACACACACACACACACACACCCATGTAGCCAAATAACCTATTTTGCTTCTGTGGAAATAAAAAGCCTATTTTATAGACACACCCTAACTAATACATAGGTAATCCTTATGCCTGAGGGAATTAAAGCAACAAATATACCAAAGTAAAGTGAATGCAAAGGAAGCTCTGGGCAAGGAACTCCAACCACTCCTTACCTTTAGCAAGGCCAAGGAAGAGATATAAACTTGTTCTGCTGTGTCCACGGCAGGAGCATCTGTAGGTGGACCCTAGAAACAAGTCCATCAATTACTATAATACACAGAATCTTGGAGTTAAAATTGAACTTACATGTAAAATAAACTTGATTATTATGAAAGCTTCAGGAAAACATCAATTTTTTTATCCATTTACAATATAATCATGAAATATTTGCAAATATCAAGCATGAAAGCAACAGTTAAAACTCGGTATCCTGACAACTTTTCAATGGGCATAGAATTTACTTCCACAGTGTTCATCTACCTTGGCTACAAAATAATTACTGCCAATTGCTGTAACATTAGTTAACATTCTATATACCACAATACAATATACTCTGATGCCACCTGCTATTGGACTAGCTTGATAAGCTGCAGGATTACAAACACAGCAGATCCTCAGAGCCGCTTCAGCTCTGACTGCAGCCAGCATGCAGATTACGGAAGGGGATCACTTGCAGACTCTCAGATACAGTGGGAGGGAAAGTGGAAGAAGACTTCTAATCCCTAGGTGAGAGAGCTGTGAACAACATACTCTCTGCACTTGCCTAATGAAGTTGTTGCCGTCCCCACATACAACAAATTTAGCATAACCATCTCAGGTGTGAACAAACTAGATAAGGTTGGGTAGGCATGAAAATACTTCCAATGACTGACCATTGCCTTTAAAGCTATTACAGATTAAATGAGCCAAGTAAGTTTCTTCCTAAAAGATGCTATTTATTCTCAAAAAGAAACAAATTTGTACTGACTGTCACAGTGAGCTGCACCTGCAATCGGTGATCTTTGCCCTCTAGATAGCCTCACCCAGCAGCCAGTAAGTACAATTCCATGCCAAGCACTACACATCATTTCAGTTTTTTTTTTTCCTATTTTTAATACTGGGCAGTCTAGAACATAGTTTCTTTTTATTTATTTTACTTATTTTTCTCTCATATATTTTATCCCAACCACAGTTTCCCCTCCCTCCTCTCCTCCCAGTCCTTCCCTGCACCTAGGTCCACTCCTCCCATTTCCCTTCAGAACAGGACTCTCTCGGGGATATCAACCAAAGATAGTGTGACTAGGCACAGGCCCTTATATCAAGGCTGGACAAGCAAGGTCCTAGTAGGAGGAAAAGGATTTCAACAGCAGGCAAAAGAGTCAGAGACAACTTCTGTTCATACTATTAGGAGTCCCACAAGAACACCAAGCTACACAACCATAATATATATGCAGAGGGCATAGGTCAGACCAATACAGACGCCATGATTGTCCCTTTGGTCTCGGTGAGCCCCTATGAGCCCGGCTTTGTTGACTCTGTGGGCCGTGTTGTGGTACCCTTGACCCCTCTGGCTCCTATAATCCTTCCTAAGCCTCTTCCTCAGGATTCCCAAGGTCTGTCCACTGTTTCTGACTGTTTTGACTGGATTTACCATGTCAAATATGTTAACCATTCGCTTTCTCTTGCTTTCAAGCATTTACTTGTTGAAATTAAATAAATGTTTTATTCATACTCCACTAACAATCTACATGTATTTCTATTTATACACTGAATTAGTCACCTTTTGGGGCTGTTAAAAAAATCTTACAATTGTCATTGGAAGCATTACAGCATAGCCAGCACCCAAGCGCAAACACTTCATTTAACACTGAATGCAGCTTCTCTGTTTCTTTCAAATAAACTTTCAAAATGAAAACTTAGTGGTAAACTCAAGTACTTTTTGATGAAGCTACAGAAGCTTTAATAATCTAACTTTGTTCCCCTAGCTAAGAAACTTAAGGAAGATTACAAAAGGGAGCTGGAAAGATGGTTCGGTGGTTAAGAGCCTTGGTGGTTAAGAGCCTTGGCTGCTTTTTCAAAGGACCCAAGCTCGAATTCCAGCACACACATAATGGCCCACAACTGTTTGTAGCTCAAGTTTCTGGGATGAAACATCCCCTTCTGACCTCCAAAGGCACTATACATATGTGGTACACACACAAAGGCAAAACCCTAGATATAAAATAAAAATAAATCCTTAATAAGAATTTTAAAGAAATATTAAGAAAAAATTGAAGATTATATCAAGTTAGATGTGATGATACATTTGTGGAAGTTAAACTTTAGTCTTTTTTTTTTTTTTAAATTATTTATTTTATTTATATGAGTACACTGTAGCTGTCCACACCAGGAGAGGGCATCGGAACCTGCAACAGATGGTTGTGAGCCACCATGTGGTTGCTGGGAATTGAACTCAGGACCTTCAGAAGAACAGTCAGTGCTC
>BDUI01000215.1:276089-287790 GCA_002335545.1 Apodemus speciosus
CACACACACACACACACACACACACACACACACACACACACACACACACATATCCAGCAGGCCCATAAAGTAAGGTGCAATGCTCCCATCTAAAAATGAGAATCTGCCAGGCATGGTAGCAGATCCCAGAACTCAGGAAGCTGAGGCAGGAGGACTGCTACATGATTGAGGCCAACATGGCTACACAGTGTGGACACAGCCAGCATGGAGTATACTGAAGACCCTGTCTCAAAACAAACAAAAAATATAAACTAGAATMTGATTTATATATAATCCTACAAATCCATGGATTTATTCAAAGAATTTGAAATGGAAATGCTTTTGTTACTAAATCTGTAGTACTCAATTCCTATTGGCCACTTTAAAATTAATTAAAGTTTGCTTGAATGTTTTAAAGTAAGGACAGGGGATCTGCATCTGTAAGTTGGAGAAATATGAGTCAACTACCTAAACAACTGTAAATAATTGACCCACAGGCAACATAACCAGCCCTTATTTAGTCATGAACATCTACCCAGCAGGGATGTAAAACAACACACCCCACAACAGCACAAAGCTTACCTATACACAATGAATTAAACAGAAATGACCATACAGATCTACAAACATTAAAAATAGTTAAATTAAATGATACATGAGTTTTCTGTTTTGTTTTCTCCTCATTTAGAAGGTTAAAAATCTGATCTAGCATAAAAAAGCTGTGACTTTTACTTGGGCAGCCCTTGTTGACTAAGTGCTAAAAAAAAAAAAAGAAAAAAAAAAGAAAAAGGCATTTGCCATTATAACAGCCTAAAACCATCACCTCAAAGTGTTACCTACTCAGGCCTTTTAACAAATTTGTTAACACTATTAGTTATATTACTCCACCTTTCTCTTAGTGTGAACTGGTAACAATTATTTAGCCAATTTTATTATGTTATTAAAATACCTGCTGATTAATCATGAACCAAAGTGTCACATAAAAGAAATGTAAAATAAATAGTATCAGTGAATTTTAACATTTTCCAAATATCTAAGAATATAAATTTACTTTGAAAAATGACATGAAACCCTTCAAAACTGCAATTAAAATGTTAGACTTATTTTCTTATTATAGCTGTTTAAGGTGTATACTGGGTCTTGAATTTAAGAAGGATTTAATATACTTTTAAGTGTATTAAAATGTTTTTTAAAAAAGAGACTTTATTAACAAATGAATTTAAATTTTTTATTAACAAAATGAATTTAAAAAGCCTGAGTAGGTACACTTAATATAAAACAAAAGCTAAGTGTACAGTATGCTAAAGAGTTAACAGAAAATATTTTTAACTTTTATAGTATCTAATATTGGCCTCAATTCTATTATAAAATTCATAAACTTAGTGAAACTACCACCCTCAGTTTCCTCAATTAAAAACSAAAACTAAACATAAAATAATACATGAATCCAAACATATAAAAATTAACTACTGCTGGCTGTATTGTTTATCTCTTACCCAGCAAGGTAAGGAAGAACCTTTTAATACTTTAATTTTTGAGTATTAAACAACTAGTGTGAAAAACAAGCTGCATGTAAACTATTCCTCCTGCCTGCGAGTCAGTGACTAGCTGGAGCAACCTGTTCCAGGAGGTGTTAATTGGCAATAGGAGAGCAAGTCAGAAGCGTGTTCCCCACCGTCCTAACCCAGCAAGGCTGGGTCATTAAAGTGGAAATGAATTCTTTCATGTGGACTTAACTCTTTCACTACCTGATTTCAGCTCTTTTCTCTCAATTAATTTTTTTAAAAACTTGTTACTTTTTAGAGTTAAAATTGTTCCAAAAGAGGGGGAAAGAATCCTTTGGTTGACAGTTCCAGAGACTGTATTATTCAGAAAAGAACACAGCAAGTTAATTGCAATGTAACTGCAACTCTCTCCTTAGATAAACATATAAACTAATTGTATTTGCTTAACACCAGAATAGAAAACTAGCATACAGTGTTTAGAAATAGCTCAGAACCATTTTAGTCATAAGAAATTTCATTTACATTCAGGCTTGAGAATCCAACAACTATAAAATTAATCACCTTAACACTGAAGTAAATTTCCAATGATTTATTTTTATTTTCAAAGTGCATATAAAATTCCGAATATAAAAATTCTTTGAAGCACAGGAGTTAATACACCTTTCTAATTATGTTTCATTATTCTGATAAGGTGCAGTCACAGCATATCCTGATGACTGGTTGCCAAAAAAAGCCAAAATTCCTTTTATGGCATGATCTCAGGTTTCCAGATGGCACATTAATTCTTTAAAAAAAAGAGAAAGAGAGAGAGAGACAAAAAAAGGGAAGAAAATAAGAATGGAAATGTCAAAATAATGATGCATTGCTTTTCAAATGCCACATTTATAAATACTAATATCCCCTATATTTTTTTAAGAATTTAAAACAAAAAACTATACAGATAAGATTCTAAGTCCTATAATTAAGGAGTAATTGATATGCATATACTGTATCTCAAAGAGTAATTAATATGCATATACTGTATCTCAAATTTTAAAAGTAATGACTTTAATGAAAACATCAGGCTGAGAAGTAAACATCTGAAAACTTATACTTCTATCTTGACACTAAATATCTGTGATAAATTGATAAATAATTACAATATTATGATGACATAATTTTACTCACTGTTGAAATACTTCTGGGCTCCTGAATAACTAACTCTAACAAAAAAAAAGTGCTTATTTATTAAAAGCTGAAAATAGTGGAAATTGCAAATGTTCAAGGATATGAACCTGGAGATCTCAGCACACTCCTATACAATTTCCTTTTATCCTTTGCCCTCCTCACTCACCTCCTGTCAAGTTCTCTAATTTATCTGACAAACTCAGCTCCTTTCTGAAAATGTAGCCATCCTAAGCCTGTTCTTTAGTACAACACACTAAGTGGCTGCCTTACAGTCAATATTTTAAAAAATATAAAAATTACAGTGGGGAACAGGCAGTGGGGTGAAAGTGATAGACTAGAAGAGAGATGGGGAGATAACACCATTATCTAGTTATAAAAAGATCTGGTCAAAGTAACAGAAGAACTGGTGGCCCGGTTTCTGGCGCACAACTCTGACATTTCTTTCCCTTCAAGACCACTCTGACAGTCATTTTGAAACAATTTTCACCTATTTAAAAATGTGTGTATATATGTGTGTAAAAAAATGTCATGAATATCAGTCACATTACACATGTATAAACTCTGTTTTACCAGAATAACTAAATGCCCTCATTCTGGGTCACTACTACTCTTGTCCACACAATAGGAAAGAATCAAGTACAATGACTGCTTTTTAAAAGAAGTTCAAAAGAACCCAAAGATAACTATAAACTTCTGAGAGCAGCAAATTATGTTGGTTGGCAAAATCTTGAACTCCCTACAGCAGAACATTGAGGCATCAGAGCTGTTCCATTAACAGATACTACATGCACATTCTCTTCTTCATATTCACATTACCTGTGTGTGCACATGTGAACTAGCCTGCACAGACAGAGGTGGGAGGACAGCTTTGAGGAGTCAGTTCTCTCCCTCCACCACGTGCATGCTCCAGACAGCAATTTCACACTGGCAAGTTTCAGCAGCAAGCACTTTTATCAGCTGAGCCATTTTGCTCGCCTGGCCCCACGTAAAAAATACTGTTCAACTAGTACATAATTTATTTTAAATTACAAAATATAAACATAAAATTACAAATCATTTTGAGACATTTATAAATCATTACTTCATACCCTAGATTAGGCAAACTTATCACTCATACATGCATATATCAGGGATATATGTACAGAGAATATTTTATGGATGCAGTACCTGTCAATTAAAAAGCCTATGGCCTATGGCTTAGGCAGGAAATAGAAGGTGGGGCATCAGGAAAACAGAAAGAACTCTGGGTTAGAGCCATGTGGGAGATGCACCAGGAAAATGCGGTAAGACAGACACATGGTACCTGGGCACCAGTACTCAGCCACATGGCAGAATGCAGGTTAGAATAAATGGGTTGTGTTAAGTCATATCTAGTCAGAGAAGAACCTAGCTATATGGCCAAGGTGTTTGTAAATATATTTTAAGTCTAAGTCTTATTTTTGGGAGCATGGGGCTGAGAGGAAGAACCAATGCTAAACTTCAACAGATATATAGAATAAATGCTTTTATTTACTCATTCAATAATCACAAGCTTAGGAAAACTTCTGTCGTGTATGCTACAAAAAGGTAGGCAATTCTCCTTTAAAATGTTTACAAAGTAGAAGGCACCCAAGAAGGCAACAATAAAATAAAAATTCCAACACGGTAGGATAAATACAAAAATACAAGAGAGCACATTAAGTCATAATAGCCAATTTGATACATCTTCCCTTATGCTAAGGACTGAAGAATATGCAAGGCTTTCCCAAATCAGGAAGGAACAGTACAGAGCAAAGCAAGACTTTCAGGCACACAAAAGACTTTCACACACTATCAGGCACAGAGAAGACATGGTAGCAATTGGCCTACGCATTATTGTTAGTGCAAGTATCCTATGCATTATTGGAAATCAAAGATTTCCAAACAAGAATATTAATTAGCTGGTTAGCCTGCAGAAACTTAAATGTCAAAAATAATTTAATGCTGTTTCAATATGAATAGATGCTTTTCTAAAGGACTTTTGTAAAGAGGAGATAAAGAGGGCTGGCTATTTGGCTCAGATAGTAGAGTACTTGCTTTGTGAACATGAAAACCTAAATTTGATCTCCCACACCCATGTAAAAAGCTAGGCATGGTAGAGTACACTGGAAAGTGCTTGTAATCTCAGCACCAAGGAGGTAGAGAGAGAGAGGAAGATTGCCAGGGGCTCACTTGCCAGGCAGTCTAGCCTAACTGGTGAGCTGCAGGCCATTGAGAGAGAGGCCCTCTTTCAAAGAAGAGGACGGCGTTTCTGAGAATGACACCCAATGTTACCTCCTTGCCTTACTCACACATGCACACACAAAAGAACAGACTCCTGCAAATTGTTCTTTGATCTCCATAAATGTGTTATGGTGCAGGTGTGCACGCATGAGCCATCACACACACACACCAACAGACAAACATTAAGGTAAACTTACTTGTACTTTGCATTTATGAAGTTTCTCTCTTAATGTAAATCCAAAACACTGACACATCTGAAAGAAACAGGGTCTCTTACGCAAAGGGTAAGATACCATGTTTTCCCATACAAAAACTGTATATTAGAATACAATGGGATTTCATTATTGTGAGATTAAAATATCCATCTAGTTCATGGAATTTGTATAAATATTATATCTGTCTTGTGCCAGAGAAGACTTGGCTGTGGCTTGGAGAGGGGTTCTCAGAGAAGGGGTGTCTGGGAGCACGGATACAAATGACTTGAGTCAAACTGCGGCCAAGCTGGCAGCCTATGTTCTGCTCGAGATGGCTCCCTAGACAGCTCTCTGTAGATAGCTCTTGGCTCTTTAGTCTGCTTGAGACAGCTTTWCAGACTGCTCTMTGTGTGTGTTCTGTTCTGCTCTAGACAGCTTTTTCTTGCTATTCTAAAAAACTCCCTGGTTGAAACAGCTCTCTGCTAGCAAGAATTCTGAAAGCTCTCTGGATAGCTCACGGGTTTTCTGACCAAAGTTAGAAGAGCTGCTATTAAAAAATTCTTGGATCTTCCGACCAAGTCAGAAATCCTGTTAGAAAAATTTTAAAAATGATCCATGGGTTTTCYGATCACAATCAGAAAGCTAGAAAAAAATCTTCAAGAGCTGTGTTCACTCTCTGCAATCCTTGGGATTTCCAACCAGGCTCAGAAATCCACTTAGGAAAAAATTCTTCAAGAGCCATGCTCACTCTCCAGAGATCTCCAGACAGCCCAGTTCTCCTAGAAAACATTCTAAAGAATTGCTACCACTTTTTGCCCAGGTTTTTATTTACATATCAACCCAGTTATTTATTCCAGGTTCCCACTTGACCATCCCACTCAGCATTTGATTCTTAGGAAAAGGACAGCAAGCACATTTAAAACAAAAACAAAACAAAACAAAACAAAACAACAACAACAACAACAACAAAAAGTTACGAAGGAATTCAGAGATCTGACTGCCTTAGCTGGGTGACACCCGGTCCTGAGATTAACATTCCAACCACACCTAAACCTAAATTAAATTAGCTTGCTCCCAGGCTGACCCTGAACTCAAGAATCTACCTGCCTTTGTAAACATAAAAGCAAAACAACAACAACAACAACAACAACAACAAAAACCCAAGCTAGGTGGGAGCTTGCCTTTCAACTATTACTCCCTATAAATCTCATTTCCTTCCTTAGTATTTTTCTTACAAGCTGGCTCATAGTGCAACTGCCTCTGCTCTTTAGAACTGTGAAGCTCCTTACATTCACACTGCAGTCTTATATTTTTGCATAGTTGAGAAATTATATTTTTCAAACCCATGTTTTTAAAGTTCTTTTCCAAAGCCATAAGGGCTGTCCTGAAGGTCCCAGAGGTTATCATTTGCTGAGACATTAGCCACACCTTCCCCTTCTGGACACACGCTGTCTCTGATTATCATCAACATTAACAAGGAGGACATTCCTTGAAGGAGGAACGTAAAAATATGTACACTATTATACAAACAAACTATATGCCCACAGCAACAGTCAACACTCTRGAGGCCCACACCCTGCTGGCTCAGTTCCAGGGGCAGGAACCTTGTCACTCTGTCCCTTACACATGACAAGTCTCAAATATGGGTTTCCCTTTAACATGCTATTCTCATAATATACTAGTATTCTTTCAACACATACTGTAAGAAGCTGATTATCAGACATCCAAGCAATGGGCACCACTGGAAGGGAAATCAGAGTTCAAGACTAGATTAGTTGTATCACTAATCAAAAACACTGAAGGTTAAGTGGATACTACTGTGATCAGCTGTTATAAACAGTGGCCTCAAGAGCCAGGTTCTGGGGTGTTTAAAGGAATATGAACAACCTTGTCTGTCTGTGTGCAGTTTTTGCTTTGTATTTTTAAAATGTTATCCTCATATTTCTTTGTTTTCCAAATGTTATTCATCTCATCTAATGAAAGAAAAAGACAAAAGAACATGTAAGAAACATGTATATGTGGGCATGGGTATCAGAATATAGAGAGAGACTTAAAAAACCTGTGTGACAGACAGTATGACAAGCACTAGATATGTATATGATGAGCTAATTAGATGTAGTGCTAATTCTTAAAATGTAGTGTCTCCAAAACTACATATTATATTTATACACAAATATAAAAAAAATGAATATATAAAACAGGTTTGGGGCCAAAATAACAGGAAACATAATAAGCTTTAGGAATAATAAAAGCAGAACAAGGTCTGATGTTCAAAGAACCTCTCCAGAAAACATGCAAGGATCATAGTGACGCTTTTCATTCCTGTACATATCTCAAAACTGTGTCAAGTGAAAAAACACTGATGCCTGGGTCCAGCCTGAGGTTCTGACTTGACTGCTCTGAGCTGAGGTTCAAGTACCATTTGGTTTTTACTGTTGTTGTTTTTTTTCTTTTTCTGAGACAGGATGCCACAATGCAGTCCCTGCTGGCCTAGAACTTACTAAGTAGACCAGACTGACCTAGAATTCAGAGATTATCTGCTGCAGTTTTCCAAGTGTTGAGATTAATGTGAGTGCTGGGTTTAAAGGCTTGTACCACCACACTATACAAAGCAAGGTTTGTTTTTAGATACCAAGTAATTCCTGGCAAAGAACCACTGACCTAAACTTATAAAGCAAAGAACTCTACTGCTGTTAGGTCGATAAAATGATTGAGGCAAGTTTGCCCAGCTAGCTGTCTTGAAAGTTCAGAAGTTCAGAACTAATTTCAAAACACATCAAATTCTATACTATTGCAGTTTATTATAATTTTAATTCAGTGAGACAGTTTACAAGATATCACAGAAGTAGGCTGAGATTAGTCAGGTGTAGAGACATTACATGTGGCAATTCTTGCTATGTATAAAATACTCCCGAGTTCTCCTGAGCACATAGAAGTGTTAGACTCCCTTCCTCTAGTAGTTAGGATGTGAAAAAGTAACCAACTGAAAGATATGCGAAATTACCTGACCTTTATTGTGTCCAGTGAAAACTTTTAAAGAGTGATTATGCCATTATCTGGCATCCCAAAATATCGATGATCAGAGATCCATTACACAGTATGACTGAAAAGAAAGCTTTGTCATGCTAAGCCATTAAGATTTAGTTATTTCTAAATCATGGCCTGACACACTGAAATAACTTCTATGGGAAGACAAAGGAGGCGATTTCAAAAGACTAGAAAGAAAGCAGCAATTACTAAATAATGAAAGAAAGCAAAAGAAGAACTTTAGAGAGAAAAATCTTACAGTCCTACAAGGTATGACCAAAATAGCATGGAACATTAAAGTAATTAAAATAGTATAGAATTAAATGGCTACTTTAAGATATAAGGAACCTACAACAGCTCAAACTGTTTTTAAAAATACAAAACAAAACAAAATTACCTCATGAGCCAAAGAAAGAAAGCCCTTTCTGTCCCATCTAGTGTGCCTCGTTAGGGCTTCACGATGGCTCTGTCAGGCACCAAAACCCTGAGGAAAGATGGTTCTCCTTGACCTTTTTCCATGCAAGAAAATCATTACATCGTGGGTAGAGTGGTATAACTTATATTCAACAGTGAAGACAAAATAATGTGTAAACAACTAATGTTTAAACACAGGAGTGAAGTTATCCATTGCACATTATTTTAAAGGGCTCTTGGGCATCTGGCGGAAGGAGGTTTACTGAGGGCACTGGTGGAGAGACACACAAAGCTAACAATAACCTGCTGGATTAGCAGCACTAGGAAGACACACAGTCAGATCAGTTTGAAGAAGTATGTGCCTTGTCAGGGCTGGAGAACTGCCTAGTGGGGACAAGAAAATGGAGAAGTACGATATGGTTGTAGGTGGGGCTTAACCAATTAGGTAAATATCAATACTATTAAGGAAGGTAAGTATGAAATACCTCTAGGCTGGATCTCAAAACTCGGGAATCTGACTACTTACTAAGCCTGCAACAGAACACTCTAGTGATTTACTACAAGTATATTCAAGTAGACATGAAACCCATTTTATCTCACTTCAGTGAATTTTTGTTTCACTCTTACTGGCTATTACCCAAGATCCCCAATTGTCCTAAAATCCGAAATTATAAAACTCAGAGTTTAATTAACACAGTTTTGAATAGTAACATGGTACCCAAGCGTCACACAAGTTAGCTTTTAGGTCCTCACAAAAGAATAAGGATATCCACAAAATAAGACAAGTGAAGCTAGAAAGCCAAGTACTACATACAAACCAAACAGGCAGCAGACTGGGCATCGGGGCCATTTACTTAAGATATGGGACCTTTCTTAGGCCTAAGGAGAAAGCAGCCTCTAGGAGAACAGCAATGTAATAAACTGTAAAATATGACTTCTGTAATAAGTCACTATTTAGCTTACAAAATAATGTATCACTAAAGAAGCTGTATCCTCCCCCTTGACCAACTGCATCCCCACTCCATACCAAGAAGTAGCATTATTCTAATTTGGCTATTAGTATTCACCGCTGGCCTCAAGCCTTTTATTCTCTGCTGCATCCTCACAGGGTTGGGACTATAGGCATACACCAATTTATCTGACTTTATCATGCACTTCTTTAAAATTTTACTACATAACTGTATATAGGTAACGAAGTACTATTCTTAATATTTTTAAAATTTACTAACAGTTCACTTAATTTCTCAACTTGCCTTTCATTTATTATGTTAGTATAATCACTATTATATGAAGATCATCCGTGTATTTTTACTACTCTATATTACTATTAAACACTATTTTATACACTTTCTACTGCTGCTAAGACAATGCTMTAATCTGTGGGACAAACCAGCTAGTTAATTTTCTTTTTTTTTTCTCCCCGGCTCCACCACCAGCTGTCACTGTTTGGTCCAGATATGCTTCAAATTGCTCGACTCCTGCTTCGCTCTCTAGAGTGCAAGGATTACAGGTGTGGCCACTATGCCCTGCTCCTCAACTTTTCATTTTTTTAAAACACACTGGGGATTAACCAGGATCTCACTTACGCATGTGAAAAATTAAGATTATAACATGACACAGTTGTAAACATACTAATCACTTCATAATCATAAAATACTTACAAGAGTGACTTGAAAATATTACATGTTCCATAAATACTAACTAAACTCTAAATGTTATTTTGAGAAAATAGGTTTCAAATGTCAATGTAAATGGATCAATCTGTCTCTATTATTAGTACTATCGCACTTATGAAATCTTGCCCTATACATCAAATTTCAATCACACCACAAAAATAGATGCTTCAGCCTCACACTGTCTACCTCTAAGAACAATGTCATTATCTGTTAAATTGAATTACATTAATTCTTCAATTTGAGTGCATTCTCTTACAGTCTAAATAGTACTACACAACATGAGGAACTGTATTAAAGGGTCACAGCATTAGGAAGATTGAGAATCACTCTTCTAGAATACCTATTCCAACATCAATTTTTCCATTAAAATAAATGAGGGACCCTTGGGTATGGTGATACTTGCCAGTCTTCTCAGCACTCAAGGTCGAGGCAAGAGGACCAAAATGTTCAAGGCCAGTCTGAACTATGTAACGGTTCTGTGGCATCACCTTCTCACAAGAGAATGATAAAGACAAATTCTATCCTCACCTGCAAAGGGGAAAACCAAGTGAAACAACAGTTTGTGACAATGTAGCAGCCAAGCCATGGTAACAACGGGAAACAAATGGGAGGAGCCTTGACCACGACCATTCTAGCTTCCCAAGGTAAAGTGCAGGATGGTGAATCCCAGAAATCTGGTGCGTTCACTCTATGAGATGAAGCGAGATAGCCAAAATTATAGGAAGACTGAAACAACTTGAGCCGTCTTAAAATTCTAGGGGTCCTCAGATTTTATGTATTCCACTATATACCAATCAGTATATGTGTATGAAAAAGCACCTGAATCTAGAGAATCACCCAAAAGGATTAGTGGGAAAAGCAAAACTCCAAGAACACTAGAAACAAGTGTCCTTTCACCGGTACACTAAGGAAAACACTTAACAAAACACATGGAAGGGCCATTGCTCCTAAAGGAAGAGAGGAAAAAAAAAAAAGAGCCCAAGACAAGACATTGTACATATAACTAATATGATACTAAAACCAGAAAACTTGGAAGTTTATAATACTAGCCGACTTCAAAGTTAAAGCTTTTGTTCTTCAAAGGTCACCACCAGGAAGGGAAAAAGAAGAGTCACAGATTGGCAGAAAATACTTGAAATTATGTAAGGTGGTTGTACCTACAGAAAAGACCCCTAAACTCAACAATTTTATTTTTTTAAAAAATCTTTCAAAAAAAGGTTTTCAAAAGGTAAACACAAAAGCTTAGCTGAAAAATGGGCAAGAGGATTGAATCGTTACGAATCGTTAAGATGGGCAGCACATGTGCAAAGCAGAGGAAAGAGAATGATGCCCAAAGGAAAGAGCAGCTAGAACTCAACTGCCTAGTCGTAGTTTTCCTCTCACGTCTTTTCATAAGGTAATGAACTGCTGAGAAAAACAACTTACCAGTTTTTCAAAAACCAGCAATCCACTTTTGATTACATTTATAAAAGCCCTGAATATACTGACTCAAACGGAA
>BDUI01000215.1:290325-303864 GCA_002335545.1 Apodemus speciosus
TTTGATATATGGAGTTCTACTTTTCTGAGGTCTTTTTTCTTCTACATGTATGTAAGATCATGTGTTATTTGTGTTTTTATGGCTGGCTCATTTCACATAATAATGTTCTCCACTTCTACCACATTTCATTTTCCCTTCTGTTAGCTAATACGGCATTTTATGTACATGAATCACTTTTTAAAACTGTTCATCCATTGTTGGACACTCACTCTGATTATATTTTGTTTCTTCCCCATCCCCTTGCTATATATAACAAAATACTTGAAGTTAGGAGGCTTGTAAAGAAAACTATGTATTTACTTAATCTATAGAAGTCCAAAAAATCTGTTCTGCTTTGGGTGAAGACTTTATAATTAATGGCGTTTACAGGATGGCAATGTATGCTAGAACAGCCAACAAGCTCATGTGGGAGAATATATGCATTAAAGATGCTCAGAGGTGGTGCTAGCCTGGCTTTAAAACAACTCAGTTTGCTGCTTAACTAATCCAGTCTCAAAAGACTTAATTTATTCTCCAGAGACCCAGATATGTCCCTGAAGAGAATGACTATCTGTTCTWTTGTTTCAAACACAGGACGTTTTCTTGGCCTTTTAGCTAGATCAAATATAAATACGAGGAAATACAGGTAGATGAATAACTTGTACAAGCTACAACTCTAAAGACACATTCAAATGTGTCTTTGAAACCATATTCCTGATCTAATTCTCCTTCTGCCAGTTAAGTTTCAAATGAACTTTAAAAAAAAAAAAAAAAAAAAAAAAAGACAAGGCCTCACTGTGTAATGCTGGCTGGCCTAGAACTCTCTATGTAGACCAAGTTAGCCTCAAACTCACAAGAGATTTATCTGCCTGCCTCCCAAGTTAAGTGCTGGGTCTAATACGTACATCACTATGCCCAGCAAATGTACCTGATTTATACACTCAGAAAACCATATTCCTATGGTGCAAAGTCAACTATGGTGGCAGCTGTGAATGGCAATTCACAATGCTAACCTTAATTACCTAAGCCTCAAATATAGTATATAAGATAACAATGCCTGGCACCAATCTGATTAATCTTTAATCCCTTCCCAAACAAAAATATCAGTGAGGATATCAATGACATGAATTTTAGAATCAGAAAGCTTACATCTGAGGTTGCATCTTTATTGCTTAAAAGTAAGACTCACTTTTTTTGTGAATGGTGCTAATCATACCACATGGCACTTACTGGTTAATGTAAGGATTAAATGAGATAACATATGGAATGCATTTGGTATAGAGCCTGGCACATAACTGCTATTCCTCCTACTACTTCTAACAATAAACCTTTAATACTTAAGATTACTGGCGTCTTCTAAAAAATAGCAAATCTAATTTCAATATAACATGTACACTTAAGAAATATGTACTAAATTCAGAGATAAAGCTCAATACTTTGTTTTTCCTTGAGCTGAGTTTAATACACAAATATGCTTTTTAGGTAGAGACTAAAAAAGAAAGGAAAACAAACCGAACACATTTCCCTCTCCCCCCATACAAATTCAGAACATGTCTGAAACTGATTCTTAAAGTGGATACTTGGAAAACTTTAGGCACTGATTTCAAACAAACACCTCATTAAAAAATATAATTTGAGGGGCTGGAGAGATAGCTCAGTGGTTAAGAGCACTGACTGCTCCTCCAGAGGTCCTGAGTTCAATTCCCAGCACCCACATGGTGGCTTTGTAAAGGGATCTGAAGCCTCTTCTGGTGTGTCTGAAGACAGCCATAGTGTACTTACATAAAGCAAATAAGTAAATCTTTTAGATTGAGTATGTTCTAGCTCTTTGTTTCTTTGTGCCTCTGTGCACATGTCATGACATACATGTAAGAGGTTAGAAGACAACATGGGAAATAGGTTCTCTCTTTCTACCATGTGAGTCCCAGTGACCAAACTCAGGTCATGAGCCTTGGCAGCACATGCCTTTACTTGCTGAGTCATCTCACCACCCTGAGTAAGTTACTTCTAAAGTTAAACATTCAAATGGCAGTGCTAAGTGCTAACCAGAAAGAAGCTTTTAATATGAGTTCATCTATGGCCAAGGAACCAAGTTATATGTTTTAACTTTCTAATATAATTCTAGGAATTTTGTTTCAAATAAGCAAAATCATTGAAAATACTAAAGAGATAAAGTCTATCCAAACTCATACAAATTTCAAATCATAAACTGCTTATTCTAAATATCATGAGCTTTTCCATTTTCTGTGTTCTACTGATAAGCCATACACTATTCAAATACATTCAATCCTGTATTAAGACAGTGACTATGCTTAAATGTAACTACCAGCTGATAAGCAAAGCACCATTAACAACTTGAAATGCAGTTTTGCAGTTGAAACACAAACTCCAGTTAATATAAAAATAGTTTTTTATACTATTGGCCACACACAATTCAGGGAGGTCCAGTAAGTAAAGGTGGAGTGACTGGTCCCTACTTACAAATCTGACGAGTTAGCTCAAGCTATTCCAAATGTTCAACCACACTCACCTTTGGGCTTGTTTTATGTTTCCATTATCAATCAAATAAGAAACAGTACTGCTGTCACAACCCTCTCACTTGAACCTCTAGCACCATTTGAAAAATCATCACCTGCATTAATAATTGCAAAATATCTGATAAATTAAATGAGATGTCCCTCATAGTCATGGGCATTTGCATACTTGGTCCCCAGGTGGTATTGGTATTTAGGAAGCTTGAGAGGTGTGGTTGTGTTGGAGGACATATGTCACTAAGGGTGGGCTTTGAGGTTTCAAGGCCTGGCACCACCCCCAGTTCATCTTCTTCGCTTATAGTTTGAGATATTCTGCTCCAGCCACCATATCCGCTGCACTACTTGCTATCAAGCTTTTTTTTGCTCTGGACTCATAAACCCAAACAAGCCCTCCCTTTTATAAATTGCCATAGCCATAGAGTTTTATCACAACAAGAGAAAAGCAACTAAATGAAGATGCTCAGGCTCAAAGTTAACCAGAGTGGTCAAGTACATGGTAAAGCTTAAATTCAGAGCCAAAGCCTGTGATATTTCTAATGCAAGGTAAACCTAACATGACCATCCATTCTAAAAATTTTAGCTTCTGGACATATGTATGCATACCTTGCAGAGGGACTATAAACCAAAGGATACCAATCACCTAAAGTATGATAGAAAACAAGTATTTACCAATAGTGGACAGGCTAAATCATAATTACTCCAAAAATTAAAAAACAAAAACAACAACAACAAAACAAACAGAGCAGCATATGAGTTAAGAAACACAGGCTTTAAAGCTGAAGACGCAGCTCCACGGTAGAACACTTTGCCCAACAGTCACAAAGCTCTGCRCTCAACAGCCAGCACTCGGTGAGGGGAGTGTTATACAAACAGATATGGGATGAAAWAATCCCCAGTATACACTATATGTAATATGTACAATACACCATCTAATATAGTAACCATGCTTCAAGAAGCTATTTAAACAAATTATTTGTAAACATTATATGTGCTATAGCACATTATTTCTACATATTTCTGCCTTTCTTTCCATTTCATGCACCTGATGAAAGTCCCATCAGACACAACTGATAGKCAGTATCTTTGAAAGGCCAAAAAGAAAAGAGGAAACAGTTGTTTCTACAAAAGGGAGCAGGGAATGGTAGGGGCATGCAGAATTCAACAAATTTAACTTCTAAATTCTGCAACATATTTAATACAGGTATATTTAAAAGTAATTATTTGCTTATAAAAACATCTTATTTCTCATACAACAACAAAAATCTACTGATTTATGCTGATTAGAAGCACAAAAGGCTGAGAAGTTCACAGGCATAAAAGAGATTAAAGAATAAAAATCACCCTTTYGGTACTTCCTAGAAATACTGCTAATACCTGCATATCATTAAGCACTCATCTATTGAAAACTTTGCTTAGGAAGGGATGAAACCCCCACACAGTTCTTCTGAGGAGCTAGGGGAGGAACAGAGACACAGCAGAAGCAACACACTTACAAAGCAAGCATGCAACAGTGTYCACAGGCACRCAGGAGTGTCCTACTCTGCGAAGAAAACTACAGGCCACACTGTTGTGTCTATTTCTCCTCTCCTTTTTAACTTCTGCTTTCTCACTAAAGAGTGTACTTAAAAGCAACACAGTCTTTCGGTTGTGTTATAAAACCATTTTTTATCAAATGTATTATTTTTTCAAGGATACTAAAGTTACTTGTTACAATGCCTCAATTTCTCACCTATGAAGGGAAACCTCCTGGTCAGTTAATGTTATTTATCTATGGAATACTGGGCATGTTCATACAGAGAAGGACTACCACCCAAACTTACCAAAACAAAAAGGAAAACACAACCCACAATTCCAAATTACAAGAGTTCATAATTTTCTCACTGAGACTGTCTACAAGAGAAAGTTAGGGGCCTGGGGATGATAGCAAATATGAAAAAAATCTACACTGAGACAATAAAAAATTGAACCTAAATTACCTACAAAGCTAGCCAACATTCTCATTCTATTGCCTTTGCCATGGATTTCAGTCCCTGATTTCCAGTCTTGCTTAAGTCCAGGGCAGACTGTCAACCATTTCCCAAACAAAAACGCTCCCTCACGGTGACCAGTAAGCTGTGCTGGGGCAGGGAGAGGGCAGTCTCAGATTTCTTTCCTACACAAACTAGAGACTGACCAGGAAGATTGTTCAAAATTCAGGGCCCACTGAGAAGAGAAGAAAAGCCTGGCACAAGCCAACACACAGGACTGTCAGTCAGAGTCTTGCTATCTAAACACAGCCACTAAAGATTTAAAGAATCAACTAAGGGAAGCTTCCTATAGTACAGAAGGCCAAGCCATAAAGATAGACAACAGTGAGGAAAGGCTTTTTTATTTATAGAAATTTATACTCCTAAGTTATTGAATACATTTTAAAATGTAAGTTACTTAAAGTGATTTAAAGAACAGTGCAAAGCCATTTCACACAAGTGCTACATGAGAAATCTCAACACTCACATGGCCTCAGGCTACTATACTTCTATAAAGGAGACATTTGAAAATGAGCTTTTATTGATGGCAAAGTACAAAGAAACTTGCCAGTGTGCCAGTCACATGGCCAACAGGCAATGCACACCGCCTGCCCGTGCCAGTCAGATCACCAACCACCATGACTGTGAAGGCCATGGAAGAAGCTGTTACCACTCTGGTTTAAAAGCAGCACAGGCCAGAGCAGCAGATTAAGCAGAACTTTACATCAGTGGCAGGTCTCCCAAGTTCTCTGGATGCCACAGAATTCATAAGTGGGATCAGTATGTTCTAAAAAAACATGGTGCTGCAAAAGGAAAAAAGGTTCCACAGCACCAAGCAGTGGAATACTTGAAACCTCATCATCAAAGTGACAGTTTTCAAGTGCCATTTATGATGCCCTAGTCTGGAAACAACCCAGCTAACCCATCTGATCAACAATTTCACAGATGGAAGCACTTGATGGCTAATTGGCAAGTCTATTATTCAAATAAACCAGCTCTCTGTGCCTCTTTTCACTATACAAGTCAAGGTACAACCTACCGGCCATTGCATTAGCATGAGAAGTTTCTTTCCCAGAATAATTTTTTAGTAAAACAACATATTTTGGCAATTAGTTTAGAGCAATAACCCATTTGTGAGTAGCAAGAAATATGTGGGGGTTTCTAGGAGTCAAAAATGCAAATATTTTTTAAAAGTTGTACTATTTGTTACTTCAGCCTAATCAACAAGCCTAGGTACACATTACCACAGGAAATAAAATAAAAAAATATTCTCATGATTTAAGTATGCCTATCACAGAAATCAAATATTCCATGCCAAAATAAAAAAGAGCTCCCTCTTTTCTATTTTTAGGACTTAGGTTCATTATTGTAGATATATTTGTGTGAGGGCTGTGGGTGTGAATTCAGGGTACCAGAGGCCAGAGCCCTCCTGAACTGGAGTGAGTAGTGATATGGGGAACTAAAGTCAGCGCAAGTAGCAGTGTTAACCATTAAACCCAAGAATAACCCTTTCAAACACATTTTCTAAAAGTTTAAAAAACACCTACATTTTGCAGCATAAATCATGAGTGCTTCAATTTTAATTAACTTTTGAGGCATATAGGCAGTAACAACAGTACAGTTTATCCACCTAAGGAAACATTAACTACTGACATAGCATAGGTTTTGGCATCTGAAAAACCTGCAACTACACTTCCTACTAGTATATGACTCAACCCATAATATGGGAACAATTATCTCTACCTTTGCAAGATTGTTATGAAGAATGAGTGAAAAGACTGAACAGAAAACTCTCACATCAGAACACCTAATATACTACTATCCCTGTGCTCATCTGACACAGTTCTGTTAAGTACTAGACAGGAATCTTGGCAAAATGTTCAACATTTAAGCAGATTCTTTTTCAGGACTCACACACTTGCTCTAAATTCCATGAGCAATGCCCCATAATTCCAAGTACCTGATTGTCTATGTGACTACAATTTTTATAGTAGATCAAACTGAAAACCTTCAGGTTAGAGCACTGTAGCAAATCATCAATAAAATATCTAGGGGCCCCTTTTAGTCTGTGAAGTAGGAAGTAGGAAATGTGTACAGTAAGCAGAATCCGCACATGGGAAAGAAAGATAATCAGAAACAGGGAAGAAGGAACATACTAAATTAAGACCAACTCTATAGAGCAACAGTTATAATGGGAACAGAACACATTCTAAGTAGTTTCTCAAAGGTGTAAGAAATTTGCTTTTCTGCAAATAGAGTGGGACATTTATCAACAGCTGGATTTAGCTATTTTTACTATTTAGTCTTGTTGGCAGCCCTGGTGGTCAACCCTAGGGAACTATGCTGTCTGTTAAGTGCTCCATTACTGAACTAACCCCTGACTCTACCACACGTGTCTCTTTCTAAATTTTGTTTTTGTTGTTTTGATTTTTGAGAGAGGGTTTCTCTATGTAACAGCCCTGACAGATCTGGAACTTACTATGTAGACCAGGCTGGTCTCAATTCACAAAGGTCTGCCTGCCTCTGCCTCCTGAGTGGTGGGATAACGCTCACGTACCAGCTCTTTTTTATTTTATTTTATTTTATTTTATTTTATTTTACTTAATTTTATTTTTGGTTTTTCGAGACAGGGTTTCTCTGTATAGCCCTGGCTGGCCTCGAACTCAGAAATCTGCCTGCCTCTGCCTCCCAAGTGCTGGGATTAAAGGCGTGCACCACCATCGCCCGGCGCCAGCTCTTTTTTAAAAAATATTTTATTTATATTTGTGTATGTGAGAGAGAGATGTGTGCTCCAGTGTGCGTGAAGGCTAAAAGAGGGTGTTAGATCCCTTAGAGCTGGATGAGTGCTGGTAAACGGGGGTCTTCTGGAAGCAGAAAGGACTCTTAGGCACTCTCTCCAGCCCTCTTAACAGAACTTTGTAAAGCATTTTCCTTCCGACTATTCAAGCTCTAGTGTTTACAATATAGAGAAAAATAAAGAACTGATAAACAGGGAGCCACACCGGGCAAGAATGTCCTCTAATAAAAAGGGGGTAGATACAAGGGCCAGAGTAAGAGAAAAGGAAGGCTGTGGTCACCATTAACTGCCCGTTCGTGTCCCCCGGTGCTCCCCTCACTCTCACAGCTTTCTCTCTAGAGGAGGGAAAGGCTTGTGGAAGCACTGGGCTCAGGTTAAGATGCAATACCAAAGGCAGCCTTGGGAAGGCCACTGCACTGCTCAATAGTATGCTTTTGGAGCACTTAACATAGACAACATCCCAGCAAGAGCCATGAAGGTGTGTGGTGAAGAAGAACCTATCATGCATGCCCAGGTTTTAAATGGGTATGATGAAAATAAAACCGTCTTAAATGATAACATGAACTGAAAACTTAGAAGCTCAGTATGCAAGTTTAAGACGAAAGGCCCAGTGTGTGCCAGTAAGTTGTTCAACAGGAAAACATGTCAGAAACATCATAGCACACACCTGTAATCACAACACTCACAGAATCGTGAACCAGCCTAGGCTACACAATGAGACCCTACCTCAAACAGAAAACAAAAAACATTACTGTCAATGTAGGATGTGGTAAAGCTGAGTGTTTCCATAGAAACCGTAGTACTTTACTCAGTGCTGTCCGCTGGAAAAGTATTACTGTTTTTAAACAACCTTAATTTTTCTTGTACTATGTTTATAAGGTCTACTATGTATATTTATATACAGATTCTAGTTCATTTTCACGCCTACATAATACTGCCTCATACATTTGCCCCAAATAGACATTTGTCAGTTTGTCAATATTTCTAGTGTTCCTTGATATACATGTTTTAAGAATCTCTACAGTGAAAAAATTGTACTTGCTGAATCACATAAGTTTGGGTATTTTCAGCTTTACTAGATATGCCAAAGTGACTTTAACCATTTTTAGTTCCTAAACAATGTGTTCCTTTAAAAGATATTTGCTAGTTGATGTTCTAAGCACTCAGTTACAACCTTAACTCCTCCTACTCCATATACCATCACTCTCCCAATAAGAGAAAACAGCTTTTATGAGAACCTTTTTCTTTATATTTTCATTACCATACAACACAAAAGACTTAAAAAATTAAAACTGCTATAGATATCAAGTTAGTTACATTTCTATTAGTGTAACAAAACACCACGACCAAAGCAATTTAGAAAAGTAGACATTTAACTTGGAGGCTCATGTCTCTAGAGGGTTAGTCCCTGACCATCATGACAGGAAGTATGGCCAGCATGGCTCCTGAGCAATGCCTGAGAGCTTAGATGTTAAGACAACCACTAAGAGGTGGGGGAAGGAGGGGCATGGGCTTTTGAAACCTCAAAGACACATCTCCTCCAAAAAGGCCACACCTCCTAATCTTCCTCAAGCACTTCTACCAAATATGGGGCAAGTATTCAAATATATGAGGGGGCCATTCTCATTCAAACCACTACAAATGATAATACTTGACTAAAGTCCCAGGACCGAAGACACAGAGGAGGAGGACAGTGAGTTCCAGGCCAATCTGAGACACTGACTTCGTTTATGAAAACCACAAAACTAATTGTGCTTGCCATTTCTCTGATTTAGTGACACTAAATTTCTTTTCATATTCATGTTGGCCATTCTTAACTTACAAATAAAAAAATGTGTTTTTCTCACTTTTTTTTCTGTAGTTCTTAATGATTTGTAGATCTGTTAAATGTGCAGTATTTTTTTCCCTTTACTGCTAGTCTTTAAATGTTAAGTCTGTCTGTCTTTTTAGGAAAGAATCAGTCATACAGCTAGCCAGGCATAGTAGTACACACCACTTTTAATCATAGCAGTAAGGAAGTAGAGGCAGGTGAATCTCTGTGAGTTCAATATCAGCCTGGTTTACATAGAGTTCCAGGGCAGCCAGAGCCACATACCCTAACTCACAAAAATAAAATGATTTTTTTTTTTTTTTTTTAGAAATACTACCTACCCTAAGGCAGACAACTGTGCTGCCCTATCCTAAGGGTGCAAGGATGTAACAAAGTGACTTTTTAGGTCTGGCTTTGTTTCACTTAAAATATGAGTTTACCAGTCATGGTGGCACACACCTTTGATCCCAGCGCTCCGAGGCGGAGGCGGTGGACTTATGTCGCCCTGCTCCACATGGCAGTCTCGAGGCCAGTTCTTAGTAGACCTCGCTTACAGTACAGCCCACAAGTTCATTCCTTTCCGGCTGAATACATGGGTCCGTGGCGCAAATAAAAGCCACATCCCATTTACCCATTCAACCGCTGGAGGACATTTGGATTGTTTCGATCTTTTGGCTGTTATATAAAAATTGCTTTAAATACTGTTATTCAATATGTTGTAGTTTTGCTGTCAATTCTTTGGTCCCATACCAAGAAGCAGGACTGCTTTATCATGTGGAAATTCTACCTTTAATGTTCTGAAGACCCACCACAGTTTTTTACAACAGCTACACAATTTCATGATCTCTGTAAAGGTACAAATGCTCCAATTCGCTATTCCTAACAATGTCTACTTTGGTTTGAGCTGATAATAGTCATCTAATAGGTATACTGTCCAAAACTATAAAGATTGGTTTCCTGTATAGACAGTTCAACCACCTGAAAAATACTTTGTGCATATATAAGAATGGGACCTAATTTCCATTTTCCCATGCTGAAAGCCACTTAATTCAACAGCATTTACTGACTTTACTTCCACTTCACTAGTAACRCCACCTATAATATAAATCACGTTCTCATATATATAACGTCTATTTCTGGACAGCATATGTAAAAGAATGAAAATAGATCCGTATCTATCACCCTATATAAAACTCAACTCCAAATGGCTCAAAGGACCTCAACATAAGACCAGTTGCCCCAAATTAAATATTTTTAGAAGAGAAGTGGGGAACAGTCTTGAACTCACTACCACAGGAAAGGAGGAGACTAAAAGCACTGGCACCAAGAACAACAATTAATAAATGGGACCTCATGAAGCTGAAAAGCTTCTCTACAACAAAAGRCACTATTATTCAGGCAAAGTGGCAGTCTACAGAATGGAAAGATCTTTATCAACTATATATCTGAAAGAGGATTAGCATCTGGAATAAACAAACAAAAATGAACACCATGAAAACAAAGAACTCAATTAAAATAGGGAACTGAGAATTCTCAAACAATGAAACACAAATGGCTGAGAACATTTAAAATGTTCAACATCCTTAGTCATCAGGGAAATGCAAGTTAAAAAATACGTTGACATTTCATCTAACCCCGGTCAGAATGGCCAACACCAATAAAATAAAAGAAAACCCTTATTCATTGCTGATGGGAGTGTAAACTTGTGCAGCTACTATAGAAATCAGTGTGGCATTCCTCACACTTTCCTCAGGAAGGTTGAAATCAATCTACCTCAAGATCCAGCTATACCACTCTTGGGCATATCCCCAAAGGACTCCACAGCCTACCACAGAGACACGTGCTTATCCATGGTTTCTGCTAGAAACTGGAAATAGCATAGATGTTCAGCAACTAAGGAATGAATAATGAAAATATAATCATTTACACAATTTACAGGTAAATGGGTGGAATTAGAAATGATCATCCTGAGCAAGGTAACCCAGACCTAAAAGGACAAATATTACAGGTTTTCTCTGTAGAAAACCTTTCTAAACTTTCAATATTTGTATTACAATCTAAAAACCAGAGAGATTAGATATAGAATAAAGGATTAGAGGATAGCACAGCATCTCTCAAAGAAAGGGAAATAAAATAATATATTGTTATGGCAAGACAACGGGGAAACTAGGAGAATTAAACAGGGAGGGGAATGTGATGAGAAAAGGTGATATTGGAGAGGGACAACTAACACTAAAAGCCACTTGAAACATCATACGAAAACCTACTACTACTGAAGTTTCATAAATAAGAGAGAGGGAGGGAGAGGGAAGGAGAGGAGGAGAGGAAGGAGAAGAAGGGGAGAGGGAGGGAGAAGGGGAAGGGAACAAAGAGGGAGAGGGAGAAAGAAGAATCTAAATGCAGTCACCAACTAGCCAGGGAGATAATGTTTCAACTAGATATCTTATGCAATCTAGTAAAACCTCCAATGCCAGGAATGGTTTACATCTTGATTCATTGACCAAAGGGGCCATGGAAATTACAAACATTACAGGCTATTGCCAAGGCTGTTGGTTGCTCTCCACAATCTGAAGGTAAGGACCTACTGCTAAAGCAACATTTATTTATAATTTACATCATCAAAGTCAGAGAACTTGGTCCCTAACCAGAAGCTTCACCCTCATTGGCTAGCATTGATGACACTAGAAGGTATTCTGCATGCTACTGGATGCAAAATCACTTAGGTACTAATCCTGCAGTCTACAACAATGACCTTTCTGCAAAACATACTAGTGCAATAGTGTGTTAATGGACTAACCAATCACTTACTGCTTGGACTCGAGGACCACTTCATGAGATGGAACTCATTTACCACTGCTCAAGTGGTCAAGAACCTGAAACTAGACAGGTCACGAGCCTAGGGGAAAATCTAATACTATTATTCTTCTAAAGCAGCATAGCAATAAAATGACTCCTGATGACATGTTGCTACACCCATAGATCACTACTCAACCCACATCAGAGAAGCTTCTTATAGTAGATACAAATTAACACAAAACCCCACAACCAGTCAATGTATACTAAGGGTAAAAGACTTTGGAGCACTCTGTCCTAAATAGGATGTCTTCTTCAAAGCCCTTCCCTCAAGGATCATGGAGCTGTAAGGAAGAGAATACAGAAAAACTCTAAATCCAGAGGTGATAAGATGATTTTAAAGAAACAGTGTCTTCCAGATACAACAGGACTGATGCTCATATGAACTTCAGAGACTGACTGTGCCAGTGCTCACAAAACCTACAAAGGGTCAAGTTAATGCAGGCCCAGCACTAAGTGGGGATGTAAGTAAACCCTGGGTCCCAAGAAGTTATCTGCAGTTGATATCCACTGGTAAAAGGAAACGCAGCTTTCTCCAACAGTGTTACTGGGTATGTCAAATACACTTCAGGGTATGTCCCACAACCAGGAGCAGCAGCGACAACCATGACGACGATCCTCAATGGTATTATTATAAACTTTTTGGTTCATTTTGCTGTTTTGCCCTTTGTTGAAGGGGGGGGGGGTCCTTTGCTTGTTTAATTTTTGGTTTTGTGCTTTCCTGTGTGTGATTCTGTTTTTTATTCTTGAAAAAGAACATAAAATTGGGTGGGTAGGGAGCTGGGGAGAATCTGGGAGGTACTGGAAGAAGAGAAAAAAACAATCAAAATATACTGCATGAAAAAACTTTCAATTTAAAAAAGGGGGGGTAGAATACATGCTTAGCACTTGTAAGAACCTTGCTTCATTTGAGGAAGGAAACTGTGGGTTGGCCAACAGATTCAGTAACTTGAGTAATTCAGCTCAGTAATTGTAAAGTATTTAGAACACAGTATTAAGAGAATGAATGAAGTTAATGAAATAGAAAGTCGGAGCCTGAGTTATTATTTCAGAAAACCTAGAAACAAATAGAGGAAACTTAATGGCAAGCTGCCCTGAAGTTTGTTTTTAAGCACAGTCCCTGAGACTGAGAAAGCAGCTCAGTAGGGAAAGGGCTTGCTGCACCAGCAATAAGGAGTTCAGTTCTGCACCACATGTGCACAAACCCAGAGATGGGAGCACATGCCCCGTAAGTACGCTGGAGAGACAGGACGACCCAGGGCTTACTTGCCAGCTAGCCTAAAAGGCAACTAATGGGCTACCAGGCTCAGTGAAAGAGCCCTTCCCAGGTGTGGGGAAGGGAGGTCTGCAGTTGCCTCTTGTGAGAGAAAGCTGGTTTGGTTCCCAGCACCTACACAACAGATAACTTCCTCTGGTCTCCAATGGCACTACACACCCATGGTCCACAGACATTCCTACAGGCAAACCACCCATATACAGAAAATAAAAAGAAAACCTCAAACATTTTTTTCTAAATAGGGTTGGACTCCAAACTCTCTCTACCAGACCCCCAACCCATAC
>BDUI01000215.1:327834-339590 GCA_002335545.1 Apodemus speciosus
ACATTCAGGATGAAAAGTAATGCCTCTCTGAAGGTTTTAAAGCTAACAGGACAAACGATTAAGCGAGCATGCATTTTCCTGAAATTCGACCCACCCTCGCTCCTTTTCTTCCCAAGACTGGAAGTTTTTCAATAGACGAGGAACTAAAGACGAACACACGTAGACCATACACAGGGTTCTGCCAGTTGATGGGTTAAAGGTTCCCAAGCTAGGGGAAAGCAGAAGCGTTTGCAAGGAGATGACATCCAGACCTAGCCCTGCCAGAGACCCGGAGGCGAGGGAAGACAGGCATAAGGGGCCCGCGCTCCCCATCAGGCCCCGGACTCCACCGGCAACCTGGCTGGGCAACGTGACTCAGGAAAGCCCAAGGCTTGCGGCGGCCTAGCGAGGCAGGCTCCCGGACGTCCCAGGCCCGCCTCGGGGCTCGGCTGAGGCCGCCTGAAGAGAGGTCGCAGTCTGCATCCTACCTGGCCTTGTGGCGACGCGGCGGCGAGGGCAGCACCTCACACTCGACAAGGACCTGGCTCGGAGAACCGGCGATGAATCAGCCCGATTCCATTCAAAAGAGTCGCCCAGGCCTCTGCTGAGAAGTACTTCCGGGTTCCCGGCTTCCTTCGGCTTCCTTTCCTCTACCGCCAATTGGAGTCGGCCGGGGAGCGGAGCCGGCTGGGGCCGGGAGAGCGCACGGCGCACGCGCAGGCCGCCGCTGGTTCCAGGCCCCGGGAGGCGGAAGTCAGGCGAGCTGCTCCGCCCTCCTGGTTTTCTCCCGACGTCAAACCTGCTTCTCTGAGGTGTCCCTGCTTTGGAAATTTTGAAGGTGTCAGCGTTGTGGAGCTTAGAATCTGCCTGGTTCTGTCCTTCACCTTTGTGGCCTTTCTCAAAAAGTAAAAACTTGAATTAAGGTTGTCTTGGTCACTTGGAAAGCAAAAATTAAAGGGTGGAAGGGGAGATGCTTAGAAATGAACAGACTTCGTGCCTTCACTGCTTAAAGAGGGTTATAGATCTCAAGGAAATTCGACGTTTCCCCAGTGTTCCTGTCTCTTGTTTTCAGCTGTTTCAGTACTTATTGGAAAAAAAAAACTACTTCTCTGCGTAATTAAACAATAAACGATCTTTTATCTTTGTGATTTCAAAACAAAGTTACTCAAGAAATTAACTTTGGCAAGTTTATATCACACCCTGGGACTAGGTACAGTCTCCGTTTAGGTCACTTAGCTATGTTTATGGATTACTCCCACTTTCGCCAATATGTTTAAATGCATCTTTAAAGTGTTTCTAATTTAAAAAAAAAAAAAAAAAAAAAGCATTCCTGAATCAAAACTGAATGGTGGAAGAGAACAGATTACAGAATCATTCCCCTTTAGTAAAACTCACAAGGAATACGGTTATTACAATATGGTTGTGATGGTTTCTGTATGCTTGCCCCAGGAGTGGTGGCCTTGTTTGAGTAGGTGCGTTACTGTGAGTGCAGGGTAGTAAAACCCTAAGACCACGGTTAAGACTTAACCTGGCCCGGAGAGGTGGCTCAGCAACTTAGCACTCTTGTTTTTGCTGCTCTTCCAGAAGACCCTAGTTCATTTTCCAGCAACCACAGTGGGCTGCTCACATACAACTACTTGTTGCTTCACCCCCAGAGGATTCAATGACCTCTTCTCTTCTCCCAAGAGCACCCCCCTCCCATGCATACATAAACATACACAATTTAAAACAGTATTTGTCTTAATTCTCAGAGAATTAATAAACATTAAACATATTCACGAGATGCATCACTGCTTCGGTAGGGAGCGGCTGTGCTCTGCTGCACCAGCTCCTTCCCTAGGAGTTCGCAGCAGCCGGCTGGCCCCTGCTCCACAGTAACCATGTGTGACCAGAAGGCGATGATCAAAAATGCAGACATGTCTGAAGAGATGCAACAGGACTCAGTGGAGTGCCCTACTCAGGCGTCGGAGAAGTACAACACAGAGAAGAATATTGCGGCCATATCAAGGAGTTTCACAAGAAGTTCAACCCTACCTGGCACGACTTTGTGGGCCGAAATTTCTGTAGTTGCGTGACACAGGAAACCAAACACTTCATCTACTTCTACCTGGGTCAGGTGGCCATTCTGATGTTCACATCTGATTAAAAGCATGGACTGTGCCAAACACCCAGTGATCCATCCAAAAAAAAAAAAAAAAAAAAAAAAAAAAAAAAACGAGGACTGCATCCTAAATTCCAAATACCAGAGACTGAATCTTCAGCCTTGCTAAGGGAACAGCCCATTTCAATCTGTTGTTCAGAGCATGATTCTCTGTACAAGTTTGTGGTTATAAAGTAGTAAAGCAGCTTACATTTGTATTTATTTTCTAGTCCATATTTCTGTACCTACATCTTTTCTCCCTTAGGTCATTCCTTTAAAAATAAATCTGTTGGAGATGGAAAAAAAAAAAGCATATTTGCTTCTTCCCAGCTTGTTCTATAACCTGTCTCTCTAACCTTCCCTCTCTTCCCACCCAACCTGGAGCCCCTCCTCCGCATCTAGCCCAGTTTGTGTTGYCCAACTAGACTTGGGAATGCGGTTAACCTATCAGGGGTCACATAGTTAAAGAGAACTGTCTCTTCCTCTCCCTTTCCTTTGCTAGTGGTAGGATCTGGTACCTACCTTCCCACCACTATGCTGGGATTTTGTCCGGCTTGAGCTTGCTTAGATCTTAGGTGTGTTGTCACATCACTATGAATTCATATGTGCAAACACCCAATAGTGTCAAAAAACAGTTTCTTTGATCCACCACCTCTGCTGCTGGCAATCTCTCCATCTACTCTTCTGAAAAGATCCCTGAGCCTTGGAGGAAGGGATGAGGTATGAACGTATGATTGAAGGCTGAGCACTCCACAGACTCCTGTTCCCCATGCATTGTCTCACGGAGAGGCTCTGTGTTAACTGACATGTACTACAAGAAGCATCTCTGATGAAGGTCGGGATATGCTCTGATCTATGCTGTGACCTAACAGTATTAGAAGTCATTACTATGTCCATTTAGCAGAATTGAGTTCTTTCTTAAAGCCTACAGCTTATCTAGACACAGTTCTTGGACCCTTCTACAGTTCTAGGTATTAGTTCTGTCTAATAGAACAAACCTTAGATATAATCAGAAAGCGTTGGTTACTCTCATCACATTCGTGCCATTATTACATCAGATGGACTATCTTGTCAGGCCAATTGTTTTTGTAGCTTGCAAGGTTCAGGGCTGGGTCATTGCATCTTTTAGCACCGTGAAAATTAACCAATAGGAGTGAAGCTTCCAGATGAGTACCAGCTTGGTTTCTCTGTGTTCTTTGTGTCCAGTATGCGGACTCTTCAACAACAGGTCAGACTGTCAAGTTCTGGGGAATAGCCTGCAATGCTTGGGTGTTGGTACATATGACTCCACTGGCCAAAAACTGAAAAAAGAGGTAACACGGTGCTGATTTTTATTTATTAGCATATGGTGTCTATTTGGCGTACTACTCTGTATTGTATGGTTACACCATTAAACCTCTTTTATATATGTATTTGTAAATATTTTAGCAAGTTTCTATAGTAGAAGGATAATTTTTAAAGATTTATTTTTTATTATTTTTGTTTCTGTATGTAAGTGTGCCTGTGTGAATGAATGCCACTTCTGTGCAGGTGCCTTCAGAGGCCAAAAGAGAACACCAGATCACACATGGCTAGAGTTACAGACRGTTGTGGCTTTCTGATTTTGGGCATTGGAAAGGGAATTCATCTCCTGGAAGAGTAACAAATATGCTTAACCACCAAGCCACTTTTCCGGTCCCTAAAATGAGTTTCTAATGTGTTCAGAATCCAGAGTGCTCATCATTACATGTGGAACTTTGTGATGTGTTCAAAAAGCTAATGGAAATCATTTCTGAAGAATTAAAAGAAAGTTAGGGAAAAGAGGACATCAAAAGTTAGTAAAACTAAGTAAAATGAGGGTATACACTTTTAATCCCAGCACAGAAGAAGAAGAGGAGGAGAAGGAAGAGGAGGAGGAGGAGGAAGAGGAGAAGGGGGAGGGGTAGAGGGAGGGGGAAGAAAATAGGGGAAGGGGAGAGGAGAAGGGGGATGGAAAAGGGAGGGAGAGAGAGAAAGGGGTGGAACTCTGTTAGTTCTAGGCCAGCCTGGTTAACATATTGAGTTCCAGGGCTACATAATTCTCTAGCTGATGTCTTTAAAATAATTGTTACTTTTTAAAATAATTTAAGGATTTTTTTGTGACAGAGTTAGAGAATTGAAAATACATTATCAAAAGTGAAAATTTTACATTATGGGTCCTAACAGCAGGTTTAATCAAGGGAAGAAAGAATATATGTTTACTGTGGTAGTGGTTTGTCAGGTTTCATCAGACTGAATGTTTGGGTTAATCAAACTGAAAATAGGTTCAGTTTATTTAAATCATGTCTGTTTTTCATGCCCTTAGGATCTTCAAACCTATGTAGTTCCTCTTATCTCTTGTTCTTTCTCTCCTCTCTACCCCCATGCTGCATCCTGCATTTTGGGGGTGGGGGGTGGTCAATCCAGTGCATCTTGTGTAATCTTCTCCTATATCCCCACTTATAAGCCTTGATTTACTTAACCTACCTGTGCTGGCTGGTTTTGTGTGTCAACTTGACACAGGCTGGTGTTATCACAGAGAAAGGAGCTTCAGTTGGGGAAGTGCCTCCATGAGATCCAGATGTCAGGCATTTTCTCAACTAAAGATCAAGGGGGGGAGGGCCCCTTGTGGGTGGTACCATCTCTGAGCTGGTAGTCTTGGGTTCTGTAAGAAAGCAAGCCAGTAAGAAACATCCCTCCATGGCCTCTGAATCAGCTCCTGCTTCCTGACCTGCTTGAGTKCCAGTCCTGACTTCCTTTAGTAATAAACAGCTGTATGGAAATATAAGCTATGGGCTGGAGAGATGGCTCAGAGGTTAAGAGCACTGACTGCTCTTCCAGAGKACCTGAGTTCAAATCCCAGCAACGACATGGTGRTTCACAACCATCCATAATGAGATCTGATGTCCTCTTCTGGTGTGTCTGARGAYRGCTACARTRTACTTACATATAATAAATAAGTTAATTTTAAAAAAATGTAAGCTGAATAAACCCTTTCCTCTCCAACTTGATTCTTGGTCATAATGTTTGTGCAGGAATAGAAACCCCTGACTAAGACACTGCCTTTCATCTAAATTTTATGTTTGTTTTTTTTTTTAAAGAAGAAAAGATACTCTGGTCTTAGTAGAGATTAAAATTTAATATCCAATGCTAGAAATATTTATTCAGCTATTCTCTCCTACCTACAAAGAATACTTTAAAGCACTGAGAACATTTAAAACCAAGATAAAATTCCTCTTGAAATAATAAATTCTTTAAAAGCAAACAACAGAACTTTTATTGCAACATATCTGATAGGAATATTATACACCAATGATAACACATTCTCTTTAAGGTTAGGCCCATTGTGGTTTTAYGAACACTGTAACATAAAGTATTATATTTAACATGCTTCCTAAAACTTATGTTGCAGAAAGTTCACATCACTGAATGTATAGTGTACATTGTGTTTTGTCAGAGAGGAACTTTGTTGCTTATTTAGTATCCTCTGAACTTGGCACATCTATTGAATGAGTGCATGATTGGATTGTTACCATTACTACATACATGTTCAACACCTTAAGATGCACTGACCCCTGACTTTATAAAAAAAAAAAAAAAACCTTCCTATTTTAAAGAGCTTAACAGATAACTACTCTCAAATGCAGGTCTGATGGTATGCCTCATAAGTTATAATAGTAAATTTTTTATTAATCCAACTTTATAATAATGGATGTTTAAAAAAAGGCTGTTGCCATTTAAAATTTTAAGATGTTTGGTATGAATTTAAGGAATACTTTCTGTTCAAAATTCAAAATTGGTTTTAATTGTTAAACCTAATTATAGTTTTTGAGTTATGCAGTTTGTATTATAAATAAATATAGATCCAGCACAAGGAAAAGAAAAAATAGGAAAATATTTACATTTTAAAATACAGTGAATTAATTTAATGTATAAAGCCAATAGAATAATTGTTACTTTTGCCAGATGGTATTTTACATTTTGATAAAAAGATATATTCTTAATCATATATGTCAAGGAAAAGAGACCATATGTTGTTAAACACTTCCAATTTGTCATTTAATTTAAAAGGCACTTACTGATATTGCCATAATTTTTTGATGGTGTGGTATAAGTATCCCTGATGTCAATTAAATTTCATCTTTTCAAGTAATTTGTTTTAGTTTTCCTCAACTATTTGAGCAAATAATTCAATGAAGAATTGTCTTAACGTCTACTAAGAAAAAGACGTCCTACAGATGACGATTCGGAATCTACATTATATGTTCAAATTACCAGTGGGTGGGGGTGTCTCTGCTTCAGAAGCTTTTAGAACCTTATTTCTCGTTCTAGAAAAATAAGCAGAATGTACAGATAACTCAAATGATTCATATTTACTCGCCTTACATGGAGGAGCCCAGGATAACCTAAAAATTGTTTTCTTAAAGTGGTAATTATATTACAGACAATTTTCCAGTGTATAGAAAGGGTTTTAATGAAACAGACCTTATGGATGGCACAGAAATAGCATTTAACCTACACAAAACGGTATTAGGCATCTGGCACTAGGTACTTATTAAAGCAAACATCCTTGGGTCCTTTATTTCCCTTGCTTTTTCTAAAAAGGGGCACTGATGGGTCTCTTTACCCTCTAGGCTCTCCCTCTCTTCTATGTTATGGGGTTCTGTTGAAGGTCTCTTTGGGGGATAGAGTCTTAATTACCATGGACATGAAAGTTTCTGTTGTCTCTATATACATTTTCTCCAGGAGTTTTCATTGCTTTACGGCCGGATCACTGTCTATTTTTCATTTGATGGATAGTTGTACAATTTTCTATTACTTGTTTCTATAAACTTCTATGAATATACTTAGTGTCTTTCCTCTGTTGTGTTTGACCAAAAGGTTTCATGAATATAACTCAAATAAAACTAATAGATTGTAGTATATGTTAGTATATATACTAATAATCTATAATAATATATTTTAGTAGATATATCAAATTTGTACTAGTAGGTATGTATTTCTTTTCTTTTTTTTTCTTCTTTTTCTTTTTTGGTTTTTTGAGAAAGGGTTTCTCTGTGTAGCCCTGGCTGTCCTGGAACTCACTCTATAGACCAGGCTGGCCTTGAACTCAGAAATTTGCCTGCCTCTGCCTCCCAAGTGCTGGGATTAAAGGAGTGCGCCACCACTGCCCAGCTGGGTATGTATTTCTAATATACTGTATATTATATATTTGTAATTATATATTATATGTAAATAACATCAGAACTATGATTTAGTGGCCATTATAAGAGGCAGTGCTCAATTAATTTTAAAAGTTTYTAATTTTAAAGTAAGCAATGACATAAGTAGTATGTGAATGTTTAAAAGCGTGGTAATGATACACACTGTCTTAGAGTTTTACTGCTGTGAACAGACAGCATGACCAAGGCAACTCTTATAAAGGACAATATTTAATTGGGTCTGGTTTACAGGTTCAGAGGTTCAGTCCATTATCAAACATGGCACCATTCAGGCAGACATGGTGCTGTAAAAGGTGCTGAGAGCTCTATGGGTTGATCCAAGGCAGCTAAGAGAAGACTGCCTGTCTCCCAGGCAGCTAGGAGAAGGATCCCAAAGCCCACCCCAACAGTGACACACTTCCTCCAACAAGGCCACACCTACTCCTACAAGGCCACATCTCCTAATAGTGCCACTCTCTGGGCCAAGCATATTCAAACCGCCACATATACATAACCAAAATTGGCAAAACTATCGAACAATGATTTTTAGTACAGACAGACAGATTTCATAAGTCAATTCCATCATTGCCAATTCATGTGAATTCGACTAAGTTACTGGCTTGGCTGAATGGATTTGCATTAGTTGCTTAATCAGACTTTGCTTTTAACAAAGACCAAAATGGTAATGGCTTAAACAAATTCTAACATTTCTATCTTTCACTATGAAAAGCAAAAATTCAAGGTGGTGAGGATCACAGTAACATTATTCTTCCACCTTCTAACACCATAGTATGTGAGAGGGGGTAAAGGTGATGTATTAAAATGTGATCTAGGACTTACACACATAAACTGTTTGCACTTTAATGGCTAATTACAAAAGAAACTGCCATCTATAATAGGAAGGAATGAAATGAAAATCAAGATACCGGACAGCAAACAAACAACAAAGACCCCAAGAGGTGTAAAATAAACTGTTCCTTGTCTTGTTCCAGCCTGCTGTCTAGAAACATGTTCCATGCCTCAGCATGGAAAGGAAGAAATCAGAGGTCTATCTGAGTTGAAGAGACCAGTGGGAAACTGGGGCAGGCATGACTGCTGGGCAGAGTATTCAGAGGCACAGAAAGGAGAGAGCTTTACAGAAGGTACTGTAGGATGAGTAGAGTGATTCCTCAAGGATTCAGAAAAATGACCAATCAACAGTGTTTGAGTATGGCTAAGGGAAAGAAGCCTGTGAAAGGTTTGGGGGGAGGAAGGATACCCCAACATAAGCTTGGGTGGAGACTCATATGGGTAACATCAAGTACAACACCAAGGAGAGGATATGYTTCAAAAGTGAAGAATAATTAGCACTTGATTAATCACAAGTCTGTTCCTGTTTAATAAGCTCAGAAGAAACACTTGCATAGATTAGTTTCCGAGTAGCTGAACCAGTCCCAGTGCTGAGATATCAGTTTCCTGCAAGCTGAATCAAATGGAAATATGTAGTGCTTAGAATAAATCAAAGGGGAAAAAAGTACATTTATATTACCTGACTTCAAACTTTATCAAACACGAGCAAGACTATGGTACTGGACAGTTCTGAATCTATCACAATCTATCTCTTGCCTTTGGGGCATGTCTTAGTTACTTTTCTATTGCTGGAACAAAACACCATGACCAAGGCAACTTATAGAAGAACACATTTAATTGGGCTTGTGGTTTTAAAAGGTTAGAGTACATGATGAACTGAAGTGGAAACTTCTGGTTTCTTTGGAAAGTCAGTTATGAAAAGATGTGCTAAGGCAAACACGTGAAAGAATGTTTTCCTGAAGCAGACACAGGTAAAAGGATGTTTTGCTACAGCAAACACATGATATTCAGAAGAAATATAAATATGACTTCACAGACAGTGGAAGCTTGGGTACTGGTTTGCTTTGTTCCACCTCAATAGTCTTTGCTAACAACACACCTGTATTGGTTCACTTTACATTGTATTGCTGGGCTCCACTTGTGGTGATGCCATTGAGAGAAACTCACCAAAGAACTTCTCATGGAGGAAGCGTCTTGTAGCTTCTTCTGCGGCCTTGGGCCTGTTGGTGAGCCTTGAATTTTCTTCTGGATTGAACTGACCTTGCTGGTTTGTGTGGTGTCTGCTGAGAGGGAYTGAACTGCAGCTGCTGATTCCTATTTGGTGTTTGCTACTGGACTGAGCTGCTGAAATCCTGACAGCAAAGATTGGACTTGCCCCCCAAAAAGCTATTTCTAAACAGGTTTACTTCTCCCGTGTCCTAATAACTTTTCTTTTCCACTACCTCTGGTGGGTGGTGRGCTAGAGAAGAGGTTGAACCCTTATTAAAGTAGGTTGGAAAAAATTTGTGCCTACAGTGGCCAAGCAAAGGCATGGTAGCAGGGTGAACTGAGAATTCACATCCTGATCCACAGGCACAAGGCAGAGAGGACACATTAGAACTGATGGGAGTCTTTTGAAGTCTCAAAACCTACTCACAATGACACACCTTCTCTAACAAGGCCACAGCACCTAATCCTTCCTAAAAAGTTCCATCAACTAGGGTCCAAGCATTCACACTTATAAGCTTGTAGGAGGTCATTCTCACTCAAACTACCACAAGGGGAAACAAGTATTTTCTTATGTTTGAAATTGAAACAATAAAAATAACAACATAGGGATATGTAACTAAATGAAGTTACGTAGGAAGCTTTTAACATAATGATGACTTCTATAGATAAATGCCAGCTTTTATCGTTTACTAAATATAGGTCCCAATGGGCTCATTTCTAGGGAGAATTTAATGTTTGCCCACAGTTAAAATAAATGCCAGAAGTTCACTGAATAGGTTTGAAAGTACTAATTCTGAGACTACAAAAATATTGACAAAGTACTTAATGAAGAAAAGGTCACTTTCTTACAAAAAACTTTTATTTTATGTTTCAAAGCAGAGTTGGGTCATTAATCCTTAATAAGAGCAGTTATGCTATTCTATTTTAAAATAATGTTAACATACAACTCAAAATGAAACATATTTGCATGAAATAACTTTTGGTGTTAGTGGTGGTTTTTGAGATGGATGTTCTCTGCGTAGCCCTAGCTGTCCTACAACTTACTCTATAGACCAGGCTAGCCTCAAATGTGGGATTGGCCTGTCTCTGCTTCCTGAGAGCTGATATTAAAAGTATATACCAACATGTCTGGTGATAAAATAAGCTTCTGAGATGAGAATAAGAAGACCTTGCTGGTGTTTTAATGCTAATCATAATATATGTACTTTGAAGTTGCTTCTCTGATGACACCATATGAAGCAATACTTTGGGATTTAGATGGAACTAATGCATTGTGCTAACATATATAAATAAATAAATATAAAAAAATAAAAGAGCCCTGACAAAACATTATAAGATAAGAGACCTCTAAAGATGTTGTTGAGGTCGTTTTCTACTGGTCATCTACTGCTGGGCATGCAACCCCCCCTTAAGAGTACTTCATTTTCCCAATAAGACTTCCCCAAAAGGAACCAAATTTTCATTTGCAAGTGGTTATCAATTGGAGATAGCTTCTAGGTTATGGATAGGGACATGTGCCCACTTCTCCTTTCAGCTCTAAGACACCATCTGATACATATTTGTGCAGGCCTGGTGGCAACTTCACAGCCTCACCTTTGTATTTTCATAGTTTCATCCTTCTAATTCTAAATTTTTAAATTTTTTAAAAATCTGATGAAAAACAGTTTCTTGGCTCCAGCAGTCCAACCAGGGAAGCTCCATTCCTGCAGGGAATCCCGCGGTTAGACAGAGCCCTGAGACCCGCCACCATCTTGGAGCTGGCGGCCTGACCAGGTCACCATAGAGAACCAACAGAGGAGCCGAGGTCACCATAAAGATCTAACAGATGAGCCCAGATCGTTGGAGAAAAAGATCCCATTCTTGGCCAGGAGGAGATGGCAGAAGGCCAACTGCACATCCAGCAGCAAGCGGGGAGGAGACTTGGGTCCAGACCAGCAGAGCTGAGGAGGTAATTCAGAGCCCAGGAGCAGAAACCGTCAAGTATCCACCTCGGGAGCACGGCCAGCCTCTTTGACAGCAGCAACAAATGCCAGGCTCACAGGAGCTTCAAACACCAACCAGTAACAACAAGACGAACTAACTCCAGAGGTAAACAGATGGCAAAAGGCAAACGTAGGAACGTTACTAATAGGAGTCAAGGCAATATGGCAGCATCTGAACCCAATTCTCCAACCACAGCAAGTCCTGGATACCCCAACACACCAGAAAAACAAGACTTGGATTTAAAACCACTGGTCATGATGCTGCTAGAGGAACACAAAAAAGACATAAACAAATCTCTTAAAGAAATGCTGGGGAACATGAATAGGTCAGAAGCCCTTACAATGGAAACACAAAAATCACTTAAAGAATTCCAGGAGAATATGGGTCAACAGACAGAA
>BDUI01000215.1:363133-373801 GCA_002335545.1 Apodemus speciosus
CAAAGGGGGGCATCGAATAACCAGGGACTGGAGTTACAGACGCTTGGGAGCTGTGAATTGAATGCAGATTCCCTGGAAGAGCAGCCTGCGACCTTAACCGCTGAGCCATCTCTCCAGCCCCCTGTATTTTCTTTCTTTCTTTTTTTTTTTTTTTAAGAAGAGCTGGGCATGTCAGCACATGCTTGTAATCCCAGAAGAGTTGGAGGCTAGACAGGGCTGTACAGTCAGATCCTTAATAAGAATCAAACAGACGAGCAAACAAACAAACACACACACAGAAAGACTTTTTGGGGGGAGGGAAAGTATTTTAGTATTATAAATTTGCCTCAATTCATTTGTAAATTCGTTACAATTCTGCTTACGTTTTCCAAAGAATTTTCAAAGTAATCATGGCACTACCCCCCCTTCTCTCTCTCTCTCTCCCCTTCCATTGTTGTGCTGTGTGATACATACATGTTAGTATGCAAGGGCACATGCCCATGTCTGCACATGTCTGCAGAGACCAGAGGACGTCTGACATATCTCATTACCGYTCTTTGCTTTACTGCTTTAAAGCCCTTGTCTCTTGCTGGAATGGAAGCCCTCAGGGTGCTGCTGGGGACCACTGAGTTCTCAGGATCCACTTGCCTCTTCCCCACCAGTGCTGGGGTTACAGATGGGTGCCCGAGATCTGAGTTCAGGCCCTCATGCTTGCTCTACGAGCTTTCTTACCCGCTGAGTCATCCCCCTATCCCCAAGACACGAAATGGGTTTATTATGAAGCCGATAAAGACTTCTTATGAAAATTACAGGCCATGAAGAAGTTAAGAAACAGTCCTAAACTACATGCCTCCTCTTCAGGCCGGGTCCCCAGAGAGAGATCATGTGCTAGGTCATATTAATTGTGCTAAAACGTAGAATGTACCACCTTAGTCTTTTGATGTGTATTCACCCTGTACCCTTCCAGCACAGTTTTCATTGTGTACAATGGAGACTTGGCACCTCCTGGACAAAGTCCTCCTTTCTCCTCTCACCCCACACCATCCCTAGAAACTGGCTTATTCTAAATTACTCTTATGAGTGAGAGTGCAGTATTTATTCTTTTGTGTATGATTGACTTTTTAGTTAATTAATTAATAATTAATTATTAATTAATTAATTAACTTAGAGACAGGTTCTCATGTGACCCAGACCAGCTTCAAGCTCTCTGTGTGCTGAAGGATAACCTTAAAGGTCGGATCCGTCTGCCTGTGCACTTGCCTGTACCGCTATGCTGGCTTTACAGGGTATGGGGCATTGAGCCCAAGGCTGTCTGCACTCAGGGGAATCATTTTACCAATAAAGCGACATCCCCAGCCCCGGATTTACTTACTCACTTGTTTTGAAACAGTCTCACTASGTAGCCCTGGCTGGACTGGAACTTAATCTGTAGACCAGGCTGGCCTCAGCACAGGGAATCCTGGCTCCGTCTCCCCCACCCTCCATCCCCAATGCTGGGATTAAATGTGAGTGCCACCATGCTCAGAGAGCTTCAGCTTAAAAAAAAAAAAAMYKKTWAAAAATAATGCCTTATCATGGCAGAAATTTAAAGTGTGTAAAGATACTTTATGGTAAAAAGCACAAGTTCCTTTCTCCGTACAATATTCATTCCCACTGACCTTAGGGAAGCAWTGCTAATAATATTTTCGATCATTTCCCAAAAACTTCTGTGTGCATCACCCATAAGGCACATACTCGCACGCACACAGACAGGAACACTCTCTCAGCCTTTTCTGCCTCTTTTACATTATGAAAGATGATGTTACACATACTGTTCCTCACTTAATATATCTCGGGCATTTTTCCATACCAAAGCATATGTTCTCAAGTGAATCTTTTTTAACTTAGTAAAGTAATTCTGCAGTGCATCAAAGAATAGTCAGGAGGGGCAAATTTTGAAAAGCTTTCTAATAAGGACTCTGAATATTAGATGGAGGAGCGGGGAATTTCAAGTTTGTGACAGAGGTGGGAGGGTGCAGAACGTGGTGGAAGAGAAATTAATCTCAGGAGTAGATCCCTGAACCATAAAGGCCTTCAGTTGGATGGTGAAATCTTTTTAAGTCATTTAGGGAGAAGTATTTCATTAAAAAAAAAATCGTACAGAAACAACTGATTAGCCATTGGGGGGAAAATCAAACCCTCACCTCATGCAATAAACCAAAATAAGTGATATAGATAGATAGACAGATAGATAATATGAAGTGAATAACCTTTCATGGGGACGACTTTCTAAATGTAGAAGCCATGGCATAAATGAAACATTTGAGAAATTGACAATTCAAGCATGAAAGAGTACCAAAATATTATAAAACTTAGCTTTGAAAGATACTCGTAAAACACATTTTACTGCATTTAATACTATAATGTGGTCTTCTTACTGTTCCCCTAAGAGAGTTCTCATAATTAAAATAATAACACCCCAGTAACAGCAATGGATGGCACAGAGAAATAGCTAAGTAATGGAGCAGGGAAGGAAATGGTCAAGTTGCTTGAACACTTGGGTGCTTCTCACATGAAGCAGAGCAATGCAAAGATCTTTTTTCTCAATTTGCAGAAGGCTGAGCCCGAGAACATTTAGCGCTGCTGAAGATGTGAATGAAGGGACATTCTTATGTGTTGCCAGACTCCCTGGTTTGTGTACTGGAACAGGTTATAAAAAACAACACAATTTAAACCTTGAAATCCAAATTTTAGAAATTTACCTACAAGAGATAAATTATAGATGTATCTAAATCTTTGTTTACAAGACAACTGTAAACAGTGTGGAAAACTTAGATGGGTCGAGTGTGTATGAGGACGGCAGGCCACTTGCTTAGCATGTTCAGGTCCTGGGCCAATCCTCAACATACCCACACATGTAATGGAAAAAAGGATGATGTGTGACAAAGATAATAGTTTTAAAAGGATAATGTGTAATTATTTTATTTATTTCTTTATTTTTGAGTTTGATGTTTTGGTAGATTTTATAACTTTTGTTATTTTTATAATTTCCACAGTGAATATGTATAACTTTTATAATAAAAATAAAAAGAAATTTAAACCATGTGTGGCATAGACATTAAAATGTACGTTTTTCTCTCAAGTGACTGGTTGCTTTACCATATGTTGGCAAAATCCCAGCTCAGCATCTAGGCACTTTATTTTAAAAAATGAAACAAAATAAAACATCAGATTAAAACTATATGCTGATTTTAGAAAAAAAATCAATCTTTGGCTTGAAAAAAGTTATAAATATAGAATAAATGATATTTTCATTTAAGAAATGACAAATGACTGTCATAATGAAAACAATTCCATTAGCTTTATGTCCCTTTAAGTAAAGATTAAATTCTTCCAAACCTACCAGGTTATAGCAGATAGTTTCAATTTTATACAAATCAGTACAATTTTATAAATTAACACTGAATAACAGATTATTTGCTTATGTATTTAATCTTGCGAGATAGTGTCTCACGTAGCCCAGGTTGGGCCTGGACCTGCTGTAGAGCACCTTGAATTCCTGATCGTCTGTTTTCTTCTTCCCAAGTGCTGCGATTACAGATATGTAACACTGGGCAAGATTTCTTTAAAATAATAATAAATCTAAATATTTTCCTACATCATTATGCTAAAGACAGGAAGCAAGTGCACGATAAGAATGTGAACAATTTCCTGGACAGTGTGTATATTTTCTTTTTCTAGAAAATGTTGACCTAATGGTTTAAAACATATATACATGTCAAATGTAATACAATGATCGATTCTGTAAACTGAATAAAGTATTGAAGCTGTCAAATGCAAAATCTCCAGTACACGTTACTCCCTCCTGGTTTTGTATCTCCTTTCATTTCCCACTTAAAGTAACACAGTCCTCAAATGATTAACTAATAGCTTTAAGAAGTCTCCTAAATAGTAAACATTGTACATGATCTTCATGTGGAATCTGGTCTTAGACACAAATGGTTTCTGGCAGTATGGTTTCAACAAAAACTTCCATGGCTTGTAAACAGGAGGGGTAAACCCCAAACAGTCTGAATAAAAAGTGCAGCTTTCCTAGCACTTGAAATCTAGCTCAAAGACCAGGTGCTGTTCCCAGAGGAGAAAACACTGCCCTCCAGTGGCCTCCAGTGGGGAGATGGAATGTCTCAGGTACCATGATTGAAGCGTTCCTGTGTAGTAATCCTGTCTCACTTCTGGTTACATTTCTTGTCTACATCCAAGCATAAGGACAGACTCTCCAAAACGAATTCTAATATGCATGTAGTTTCTCCAGTCGGGTAGATGCATTTTAACCACTGTTAACTAGAAGCACTGCTGGACTTTGACCTCCCCAAAGCTGACCACATACCGGACTATCACAATTAGCTTGTGCTAGACCCCTATAGTTTCTCACTTCCCGGCCAAGTAAGAAGAGATTTCATTTCGATGTTTCCCTTGTTGGCCAATTTTTTAGCTAAAAGACATTTAAAATTGTACAGCAGGCAGAACCCCAGGGGACTGAACAGTGTTCCAACATCCTTAAAGATTTCCCATCACTTGAAAAACCAGATTCTTCCTCCTGTTTCTTAAACTAACCAAAGTAGGCAAAAGCAATCGTCAAAGTCTTTGTGTCTCGCATTGGAGCTTTCTCATGTTTCACACCATTATATAAATGTCACTCTAACCTATATGTTTCACAAATGCTACGCTAAATTAGGGCCAAATTTGCAACCTAGTTTAACTGGGTTTCCTCCTTTTGCAAATGCAGTTTTTGTGTCTGCATTTAGCAATGCATACAAAACTGTCCGAGTAGCTGACTGCTTCGAATTGCTAAATTTGAGGGCGGTCGTTTAGATCGCCAGTGCTGTTTCTAGTCACAGGGAGATTTCCTAATCAAATGGACCTTGGCTGTGGTGCTCAAGTCATGGACCAGCAAAGAGTTTGCAAACCTCCTCCCCATCCTCTACAATTCAGTGATCGCAGTGGCCCTGAGACATGCGATAAGGCTGTGGTCTCTGGAGCCCTGGGGAGCTCATCCCTGACTAGCCATGAGGTTCAAACCAAGGTTATAATGCTGGTCTCCTAAATGGCTATTCAAACAGAATCAGGGAACGGAACGTAGGTGAAGTGTCCACCACAGAGAGAGCTTAACCCAGACATTATTTTTGTTTCTCCATGGTCATCTCTTAGACTACAAACTCAATAACTAAGTAAGTTCCCTAGAGGGATGATTTTCTAAGCTAATGCCCCTTTGTCGTATTAAATAATGGATCTTCATTTGCTCTACCCTAGCGGTGTCATGAATCCTGCAGATATATTCTTTTAAACAAATGCCTTGTGCAGAAGAAAATATTTTTAACACCATATTGCTCAACTCTAGCACCTTTAAATAGGAATCAGTTTTTCTCCCTTTCACTCACACAGAAGGTCGTATCCATTACAGACTCACCTGCGTTCACAGAGCCCATCAGAAGTTTTTTAAATGACAGAAGAGCTATAATTATTGTGAAGATAGTATAATAAGTAGACATGCTTTGTACAGTGTAGTGGGTTATGAAGTTTCTGCACTTGAGAGTACAGAAGGCCAGAGCCACACCTGTTCTGGTAAATTCTGCTTACAAAATGCCTATTTCAGAAAGGAAACTGTTTTGTTTCAGGAGATTAACTCACTATCCTTTGAGAAGATGAAGAACTTATCCTTTTTGTTTGTTTGTTTCGATTCTGTTTGGTTTTGTTTTTTGATGTTTTGTTTGTTTATTTGAGACAGGGTTTCTCCGTGTAACTCTGGCTGTCCTGGAACTCACTCTGTAGACCAGGCTGGCCTGGAACTCAGGGATCTGCCTGCCTCTGCCTCTCGAGTGCTGGGATTAAAGAATTTCTTCCCTCTTTCCTCCTTAGCACTAGAAAATATCAGTATCTTTCTTTTTTTGATAAATTTGCTGAGTGTCGTCTTCACCAATTGTGACATCTCACCAATGACGTCATTATGACAACTGAAGCTAAACGACATAGACTCTTTGACCACTCAGAATGATCCATTTCTTGAGTCAGAGTCTCACTGGGCAGCCCAGGCTGGCCCAAAGCTTTGGCTCCTCTTGCGTCTAACTCTTCAGTACTGACGTCATGAATGTGTCTTACCATATCCAGCTCAAAACAGGTTTTTATAACGTAGAGTCAAAGTGTTCATTATTCACAACATCAAGATATACTAATGAAATGAGAATCTCATAATGATTTGAGTTCTTTCAGTGGAAAACTTGGGGACAAAGCAATGGAAGTACAAGTCGATATTGTTATGCTGAAGCCAGCATAAAACTATTTTCTATATATCTGCAAATGTATAAGGAATACTGGGAATACATCTCAATGGCAGGTACATAGCATGTGTGAAGTCATGAGTTCAACCTTCAGCACCCAAAAAGAGAGGGAGGGGATAACTTTGCTATGGCTAATCTAAATTACTGCTAAAATCTGATCATTAAACCTATACATCTATGATAAACATTCTGAAATTTAAAAAGTATATCATAATTGCAACAGCATCAAAACAATCTAAAGTCAGACACTTTTTCTGTATATAATTATATTATTATGTCTCTACCTTGACAGATGACAATTTTAGAACATTCTAAATACAATCTCTAGTATATGCACTAAAATAAAATGTAACAGATAGACAACTCACCATAATATAAGTAACACATTCAAATTTAGTAATTTATTTTCCAGGTGGAAACCAGGCTTCTTGGAAGACTTCACACTATGCCAAATGGTCTGATTTCACCACAGAGGTAGGGACTAGGGGACTAAATTTACCTCTGCGTAGTTTTTGTTAACTACATTTTACATGCAAATGTATAGGCAGCCATGCTAATGAAGTCTTAGAGAAAGTTGGCAATCCCTTTTTTGTGTTTTATTCAAAAGCAACTTTTCAATGACTTTCTCGCTTTTTAAACCTTTCTTCATTTAATCACAAGAAATCTGAAAAGCCTAACAATGCCTTCAAGTTGGATCACAAGTTAAGAAAAGCAGTACTTAACGCATAAGAATTTAAACTTGGTAAGATCATTTTCTTCCTAAACGTTTAGTCTTCTGGACATAGAATGTATCTGCTGAAATCAGAAAAAGGTGATCATATCTAAAAACTGCACTGGACTAAGAGATGGTTTCTTGAGGATCAAAAAACGTTCTTTGTCCCACAGTGCCTTCAACGCTTAATTCATCATTATCCCAAGTATTTTTCTAGAAAATGTAAACAAATATATTTAAATCTTACAGGAGTGTATTTCCTCACRTAAATGAGGAATGTTAGCATCTAAGCTCAAAGCTTATCTTAACAATGGAAGTGTGCACTATCTTTCGATCAGAACATTAGTAACCGCAAATTTGTCTCAGTTTAGAAGTGTCCATAGAATGTAAGAAGAAACATGTTTGTAAACCAAAGACACAGTTCCTTTGCAATGAAATAGAGTGCAGGAGCACAGGCGCAAAGAGGAGAAAAAGAAATGATGGTTTCAAGTCTGCTTCGTGTGTTAGTCAAGTGGGGATACACCCTCCACCTCTTAACAGCCAGAAACACAAAGCAAGATAAAGCTTTTTCCCTTCCATGCCAGTGGTAAGCAGGATCCTGATCCAAATTCCAAACATCTGGAACTTAGAAATGCCAAGGAACCAGAACATCCCAGAAACACAGAGCCCTTCAGCCATGGAAGTGTTAGTATCCACATGATAATGGGGGATGTGGTTCCGGAGTATAGTACTTGACTACTTGACTCACACCYGAAGCCCTGGCTTCAATTGCTAGCAGTGGGGGAGGGGGAGTTCATAGAAACGTTTGTTTGTCAGTCCACTAGCACACTAGAGAGATGGAGAGAATGAAGAGAAGACTCTTCAGTGTTTGGGGTAAAGGCCGKTGTGAGGAATGGCAGGCCCTTTTAAGGGGTTTAGGTAGCAAACCTACTTCTAGCCACGACTACTGTATCATTATATCAAAGAAAACAATGTGATGTATGTGTACATGGTGTGTGTGTGTGTGTGTGTGAGAGAGAGAGAGAGAGAGAGAGAGAGAGAGAGAGAGAGAGAGAGAGAGAGAGAGAGGATGAGAATTGCGTTGGGGTGGAGTGGGGGAACAGGGGTGATACGAAATTTAACAAATTGTTTTTTAAATAAACATTGAGTGTTGTGTTTCTACATGCTGGGCAGCATAACCTGCCAACCTCGCTGGATTGCTGCAAACCGCTGTTTGCCTACAAATGGTACTGCTGTGGACGAGAGGGAGAGACAGACAGAAATCAGGGGAGGCAGGCAGCACCCCCGGACGGACGCCAAGTTGGTTCCCACCTTAAGCTGGAGTGGAAGAAGGTAGCACTGTGCACAAAGTGTCATCTCCCAGGGACTCTGCATGTGGGGACAACGATGGGAAGGACTTAATGCCGTTCCTGGAATCAAACATATAGCACCTTTTTAAAAGTTATTTTTAAACTTTTTGTTTTAGAGCCCATTGTGTTCCACGAAGCAGGCAAAACTCAGAGACAACAAAGACGGTCGGTCTATGGAAGAGGAGGCAATAAAGAGCCAGCCCTCTCCAGAGGGTAATTAATCCTTAGTTGTTCATCCTAGGAGTCCCAGGTACAGGGGAGGTTAATGTGCAGGTAGCTCTCTCTATTTTCTTTAAAAAATTTTTAAACAAAAAAAAATTTTTTTTTTGCAGAATGTTATACTATTAATTGCCAATTTGCATATGTGCAGCTGCTGTTTTGGCTCTGAACTCAATCCGATAAGCTAGCTGGAGGTATCGCAGAGCACTTGGCAGCTTTCCGATTTGAAAAGAAAGCCTCTCCCACCACAGAACAGCTGATCGTCTATCAGCGATAGACCCTGATGGCGTGAATTACAATTACACTACTTTTCACACTAAATCTGGGTGATAGCTACTTGGAAAGAAGTTTCATCATTTTTTACCACAAACTGGAAAAAGAATTACATGGTCATGCTGTGCTTTTAAAGGCAGTTTGGTTCACTTTTGTCTATTTAGCACCTAATTCCAAGAAGTCCATAGGCATCCAGAGATCCGAATGGCGCGTAATGAATTCACTGTTTAGATTGAAGATTTTTAAAATCTACCTCAAATTACATTTATTAACAGGGCGACCAGGAAGTGTTAAAGTTGTTAGACACTTCATTTATTAAATAATTTGTGGGTATTTTTCAGTTGTCATATGTAGATCGTGGGGTTTGCTTGTTTTTTTTTTTTTATTATTTTTTTTCTTGTTTTTGTTTTTGTTTCTTTTTAATTAGCAATCCAAAACAATGCTTCTGCAATTTAACAAATTCATCACCTAATCTTGGACTCTTCATTCACTTCAGCTGTTAATATTAGATAATTCGGAGAGTTGTTTTTGATCTGTCTATAGTTGTTTTTTGCGTTGCATTGTGCTGTGAGGAACACCATGAAGGTCCAGGCAGATGCTGGTCTTGCCTGCCCTGCCAAGGACTCCCAAGTGCCTCCCAGAAAACGATTTGCTGTGCTCCATTTGGTGAACCGGGGCTTGGAGCTGGGACACAATGAAAACTTGATTTCCCATTGTTTAGTTTACTTCATTATCAATGTGTATTTCCTTTCTTTGTAAAGCTGCAGGAAGCTCTTGCTGTAAGAGTGTACTTTATTAGACCCCGACGTCTCTCATTTTCTGGGACTTAAGGAAGAACTGATTTTTCCTCCTGACAGAACCCACCAAGCCCAGAGCCTGTGAGGGTCCTGAGAGGCCCTCTTGCCTCTTTTCCCCATCAGCTCCCTCCAGTCTTGACATTCAAATCCATTAAAAGTTAAGCTCATTTCGAGCAGCGGAAGTGGAGCACACTAATCCTGACGTAGATAACCTAAGAGAAAAATAGATCTGGTTTTCCTTTTTTAGTCGCTAGCTTTATTAGATTTCTCACTCGCACAGATTATCCGAAGACTACCCATTGATTGATCGCCCGTAGAGCTGCATTTGGTGTAAAGAAAAAACTCACAGCTTTATTGGCTCCCAGGAGACAAAACAAACAGAACAAGATATTCATATTAATGCAAACAATGCAACAAATGAGGGGAAGAATCGCCCCGCAGAAGCCTGGCGGCGGCCGGGCTGCAAGGGTGCGGGCACCTCAGCTCCAGCCCAGGTCCTCCGCCTTTGAGCTTCATCCAGTGAAGTTGGGCAGGCCTAGAGGTGGCCTCTGGCCCAGGCCTCGGGAAGGCCTACTAGGCCCTTAAGCCTGCATTGATTAACTGGATAGGACCCTAAGCCTGCTTCTTGGCTTCCTGCTTTTGTTCTTCAAGGGCCCAGTTTCTCAGCCTCAGCTTTGCAGCCAGGTCAGAAGCGAGTTCAGATGGCCCTGTGTCCCTCCCAAGCACCTGAGGCAGCCGGAACAGACAAGATAGCTGCCAAGAGCTCTGAGAGGAAGTAGGTTACGCCCTTCTCAAACCTCCCCTTCCCGTGGAGACTATAGGACTCTTATGGGAGGGACGCAGAGCTTTGTTTAATCAAAAGCCAGGACTGGTGTGGACAGGTCTGAGAGGTCTGGGGCTGTCTGGTGAACTGGAGGCAAAACCAAAAACCAGGCTCCAGGGTTATTTCCCCAGAGCCTTAGGGAAGGCTCTCTTAAGACCTTGTTGAATGTCTTTATGGTCCATGTTATGTTTAAAAAAAAAAA
>BDUI01000216.1:3654-18734 GCA_002335545.1 Apodemus speciosus
GGAACATCCATCCATCCATCTGTCCATCTATTATCTACCTGTCTATCTATCTAAACCCAAAGATCCACCTCATGGACACATGGATTTGTTTTTTAGCTCAGTGTTTACCTTTCTGCGTTCTATGATTTGTTTGAACTTTGGTATAAATGAACTGTGGAAGATCTCGATTCAGAAACAAATAAATACAAATTTACAACAAATTACTCTTCTTAGAACTATTTCAGGTATCCAAGGTTAAAAATTTATGTTGGTGAGGTTTGTCATGGAAATATGGGTRGAGTTCCCATAAAATAATTTCATACACCATTCATGGACATATAAATTTGGAATATTTTTTCTAGTACATAGACTTCATGAAAATAACACATTATATGCTCATTTTAACTTTAGAAGTTAAACCAAGAAAATAATTTAAAAAAAGAAAAGTATCTGTTGTACTTTGGTATTGCTTATAAGAAGTATTAGAAATATATTTAATGACCAGAAGAAGAAAATTGATCAAACAAACAATATTATTACAGACAATACTGATATACACTGACACAGGGAAATCAACTACCAGCACTAAAATGATGATATAAATAGATGTAAACCTACTCATCAGCCTGAGATATGTCTACAATAAATGACTTCCATGCTTGGCATGGTAGCTAGCACCTGTAATCTCAGCTGTCAGGAAGTTGAGTTGAGGCAGCAGGGTCATGAGTTATGGACCAGCTTGGACTACATGGGAAGCTACCAGGCCAAAGAAACAAAATAAAAATAGACTTGCTATGAAATTATATGCAAATTATTTTAGGGCCATCCATATAGTCATCATGTATATATGGGTAACCTAAGAGAGGCCTTAGGAAAACTGAATGTCACAGTGTTTACCAGATTTTATTTTATTTATAAGTCCCAGGGGTGTCATTTGAAGTAGACACAGGAGTGAAAAAAGGAGGTGGAGGAAAGTTGAGCAGACGGGGCTCACTTTCCCTTAGAACTTCAGAAGATTTCTTTGTCATCTCTTTCCTATATTGAAATTCCTTATATGTTATTATTTGAGGAAACAGCTCGATTACGTAATGAATTTGCAAAAATACTGGTCCACTCTACAATCTCTCCTTGTTTCTCTTCCTTATGAAGTCCCAGAAGACAAAGTTATTAACCCAATGTTGTAAATTTGGTAGACAAAAAACCGAGGAGTATGATATGTTCTCCTAACTTGAGTGGACATCCTCTTGTGTCAGTTAGTTTTTGCCATGTAACAAATAACCTCAAAACTTGGTGGCTAAAAGCAACTATCACTTACTTAGCCTACAATTCTATGAGTTGTAAGTTTGGGCTGGACTCAGATTGACTCACTCATATCTATAAATAGTTGCTGATCACTGGAAGGTTGCCCTGGCATTGACAGGTCTGAAGTGGTCTTTTGTATAATCAGTGATTGGATATTGACTGGGGAAAATGGATTACAAAATCTACAATCTCTTCCACTGAAATATTCCAATAGAACATGGAATCTTGCAAAGCTTTGTGAGGCTCATGCTTGGCACTGCTCATAGCAACCACATGACCAGTTCAGAGTCAGTGGATGAAGCAGTAAGTTGCTTCTAGATTAGAAAATATCAGTTATATCGACAAAGAAGGGAGAGTTGTTGTCATTTTACTATCTACAAGAATATTGACTTATTGATGTATCTTTTATTCCTAATTTTGGTACATGAGAAATATATGTTTTAGACTGCTTAATTCCAGAGCCATCTTTATGAGGAAATGATAGAATCATGATTTTTTTAATACACCATGAAGTCTTTTGTCTCATTGAGTTTTCAAGTTGTTTTTGTTTGAGACAGATGATACTTATTGATTGTGGTAAAGGCCACTGCACCTTAAGAATATTTTGGGAGAGGGGAGAGGATAATCAGAGGTGTGAATATAAACAAAGTACATAATATGCATGAGTGCCCATGTTTCACTACAACCCATTATTTTATATTCTAATTATAAAGAGAATATTTGCTTTACCTTCCACAGGAGGCCCATTAGCAGCTCTTTCCTGGATAAATTCCCTTCAGTTGTTAGTCACCCTGACACTGTTTGCTACCTCTGCAATGGTTCTCACACTTCCTAATGCTATGACGTTTTAATACAGTTCCTCATGTGTCGATGTCCCCCAACCATAAAATTATTTTCATTGCTACTTCATAACTGTAATTTTGCTACAGTTATAAATCATAATTTAAATATCGGATCTACAGGAAATCTGATTTGTGACCCTGTGGAGGTCACGACCCACACAGGTTGAGAACTGATGCCTTAAGGGATAAGTTTATCCCCAACATTCCCATAAATATTTGTATGTATCAGACATTTGTGTAGATACTGAAAATATAAATAAGTCTAAAGTAGGCACCTATCTTTAGACAACTTACATTCTGGAAGGGAAGGAAGGTATATAGATAACTATGATGAAATATGGTAGGGAAGGTTATGGGAAATTGAACTTGTTTCAGTGATGATTATTTTCTTTGGAATACAAAGATATGGCTACATGATTACTCAATTGGATCAGAAAAAAGTTAGACAAAATTCATACTCTTTTATGACAAAAACACATAACAACTAGGGATAGAGGGAATCTATCTAACTTGATAATGGACATCAGTAAGAAACTCACAGATGACATCAGAGTCAGCAGGAAAGAGTGAATGCTTTCCTGCTAAGATGAAAAACAAGATAGACTGCCCATTCTGGTCATTTATATTCAGTGTTGTACTAGAGAATTTAGCTAGAGCAATTAGGCAAGAAAAAGAAATAATTGCATCCAGATTGGAAAAATAGAACTAAGTATATTTCTATTCACAATTGACATTTCTTATATTGAAAATCCAGAGGAAGTCTCAATTAAATTAGTAAACTAACAAAATGAGTTTAGTTGATCATCTAGAAAACAAGATCAATATAAAGAGCATGTCATAATCTACGTGAATATTCAGGCAGAGAAATTAAAGAAGTCATTAGGAAAACAATTCTATTTATAGTAACATCAAAAAGCAGAAGACACCAATAAATTTAACAAAAGAGATATAATTTATACAAAAATGTATCAACGTAGGTAATTGGAAGGAAATTCCTATGCTTGTGTTGGAAGACTTTATATTAGTAATAAGTGGTACTCCCTAAATTAACACAGAGAATGAATATAATTCATAACTATATGTTTTGCACACATTGACAAAAATTGAAAACTAATGTCATGCATTAGGTCCTTTCGTCTTCTGCATTCTGCTTCTGCATGGTTAGGGAAAGGGAGTGGAAGGTTGAACTGGCCTAGAGGTGACTCGCTGTACTTTTAGTCATATTCCATTAGCCAGAATTCGGTCATTCAGCCATATCCAGATAGTTTCAAGGCAGAAAAAGAGAAACAAGTTTGCTGAACAAGTAGTCAGTCTCTGTTACCAGGGCTGACCAAGCATAAGGAGGAAAATTGCAGGCTGCAAGCACAGCTTAAGGGAGTATGCATTTGTGGTCAGTCTAAGAGCAGGACTGGGTTGTTTTCTTCCATTGTTCTTGGTAAAACATTACCAGGTTGGAAGCACTGCAACGAGGCACATTCCTGCTGGTGAGTGTAGCCCGGTCTCCATCAGTAACTCCTGGGGGATGGAAATAAAGATGAGGGTTAAGTGTAACACATTAGCTTCTTGCCTATAGAAACGCAGCCTTCCCTCCTGTCCATATTGGCATTTGAAGGGGAGTGCGTGCAATACATGTGGGAAATACACTGCTCTTTCTTTTTACTTGGACACAGATTGAATAAAAATAAATAACTGCTCCCCCTTTAAGGTTGTGCTTTAAATAGAAATCTGCCTCCGGCCCTTCTTGATGTTTTGCTCCTTCCCTTATTCTCTCCAAGTATCCCTCATTCCTGGCCAGAGCAGGGCAAGTTCTGTTCAGTTCAGGAATCAGATAGCTTAGTAGATCACTCAGAAAGAAGCTTTTCTCCCTTCACCCACTTATCTTTTTCATAAGTTTTCAGGGCTGCCTTGACAGGTGTGGCTATTTTGTGACATTTCCGAGGTGGTTGTGCTTGCCCTTCCAGACAACATCTACTTGTCTTTCTGACAGACTGTTTGTGTCTGACTGCTAATGTCATAGTAAAACTCACCTCACTGGCTTGTTCTGATTTTTAGAGGCACTTGTCTCTTGCTATAATGCTGGGTGTTTAACGGGCTTTGTTTATGGTGAATGCAAGATGAACAGTGCAGCCTCTTTCTTTGTGTCATAATTCCCTGTGGGCATGCTGAAAGGCTCTCATTGAGACCTCAAAGGACAGGCTGGAAGGGGGACAGAAAAGTATAAATGAGGAAGAAAGGAGCACTGGGGCCAGGGAGAATGAATTCTGTTAAGCCCAAGTCTTCAGTAAAGATGGCCAGCAGTCCAAGTACCAATCCACCATGTCAGGAAAAGGTGGATAGGATCTGATTAGTGTCAGTTGCCAAGAGTCTAGGGCATTATCTTGGTACCTAGAAGTGGTTCTCACTGGGTAATTCTGTCTGCCTCATCTTGCTATCCTCCAGTCTACTCTTTTTACTCCAGTAGACTGAATCTTGGAAGGTACAAGTCCTAGTTTATGTTCTTTCTTGGATCTCTATTACTCTTCTGGCAACTAAACAGACTGGTTTTCAAGACCTAAGAGTCTGGTCCTAGCCTCTCTGGGACCTTCTGCCTAAACTCACTGTACTGGCCCCAGTTTTAGGATTCCTCTGCTTCTGTTTCTATGTAGATCTTGCTAGTTCTTCATCCAGTTCTGCCCTTGATATCCTCTTCTCTTTGTGATGCTAGTTGCCAACAGTTTGCTTTCTCTCCCTTTCTCCCTTTCCATAGCCATTGGCTCACAGTACTGTAACTACCTGTTAATGTATGTGTTTCTCCACTAAGTGGGACCAGGACCGTGCCTTAACCATTATGTGCTCCCAACTCTGGGGTCAGGGTATGCTTATTTCTATAACAAGAACTACTTATGTGTCAGTAGATCAATGCAATAGTTTTCTTTCTTTCCCACATTGAAATTCAGTGTAGTAATCAGTGGACAACCTTTCACATAGTTATTTTAAGATGCAGATCATTTTCATTATGCACTTCTGCCATCCACCAGGGATGTTTTCCTTTTCCAGGGCTGCATCTGAAAAGCATGTAAAGTAGGGGAGAAAGAAGACTGATATAGGCTAGTTTTGAATAAACTGTATCTAGAAGTTGAGTAGTTAGTTTCCATTCATAATCCATTGGCCAGAACTCAGTTGTTTGACAACATATAATTACAGAGGATGCTAAGAAGTCTCATTCAGCAGCAAGCAGGCTTGATGGGCAAGTAGCTAATCTCTATACTAATGCTTACTTTGCACAAGGTAGGACTGAGTAAATATTCGTTAAATGAATGACCATTGAATTTTAGGCTCCATCTTGATTCTAAGATAAATAAGTGTAATCACCCGAAGAGACATATGATTAGAGATCTTAGAGAGAAAGTTCAGTGGACTCCAGGAACCTGGGGACCATGTAAAGATTACAGATAGTGGGAGAAAGAAGAGCAGTGCCATCCAGGACTTTGACAACCAGACATTGAAGTGCTGCCTCTCAGGTTCTCTCGGGAAAGAGACATATGTTAATACATATCTTTCTTTTCTTTGTGAGTAGAAAAGAATGATGTAAGAGAGAAGAGGAAATGGGAATCGCTGCTTTGACTCTATAGAATGAGATGGTGTCAGCGTTTCTTCATACATTGCCTCTAGGTCGATGATTGTAGGGTAGAACGCTGGTGCAGTCATGCACCTGGATGCTTGTCACTCTCCTGCCCCAGAGGGAGCAGGTGTGTATAGTGCCTGTAACGTTGCCACTCCATTTCACGGTTAGAGCATCCTTGAGGTCATTCCACTTGGAGTATCCCCCACACACACACACAACCCTCAGCCCAGGCTCCTTCCACTATCCATTCTCTGCAGGTGGTAGAAAACTCATTTCTCAAGTGGGTAGGCAGAAGCAAGAGAACCACACAAGTGAGAGCTACCACTGGCAAGCAATTTAGTCTGAAACTAGGTCTCCAAGGACTTGCATTCTGGATGAGCCACGGCATGAGCCACGGCATAATAACACCTTACCCGTGGGTGGCTCTTTAGAATTTTCAGAGGCACTTTCCCACACCTTATCTCAGTTCATTCTCATAAGAAGATGGTGAGGTAAGAAAGCCAGGGCTTATTATGTCAGCTTTACAGATGAGCAAACCAAGACTCAAAGTAGTGCAGATGACTTTCCCAAGGCCGTGTGTCTGATTCCTCCCCTTGCCAGTTTCACTCCTCATCCCCTGGCATCAGAAAACTCTTTCCCAAAGCATTCCTTCTTAGTTTATAATCGGCAAGGCTGGTGAATGTGTCTCTAGAATGACCTTGCTTTTTAATGCTGGCCATTTCTCTTCCTAGCTAAACAAGCAGGTCTGTAGGAAGCCACCACAAAATCCTTCCCAGTGTTGATGTCTCTGTACACTGTGGTTCTGTGTCCTACCAGTGTCCCCTCTGAGTGTTGGTAGAGAAAACTAAAGGCAGCTGAAACGTTCTCCGAATTGTAGAATCTTACATGCCAGTTAATTATAGTAGTGTCTAGGTGGGGTTATAACATAGGCCTCCTTTTCATTAAAACTAAGCAAAACAAACAAAGAACCACAGGCTAGGATGTCCTAACAGATGTCTCTCTGTGTGCTCACTGTCGCTCCCAAGCACTATTGTTGCCTTCTCAGGATTCCTTTACACTCTATCCTGACCTCACTCAGCTAGAGAGCTGACACTACCTTACCTCCCACCTAATTAAAGTCCTGAGCTCTAAGTTCCTCAGTCTATCATGATCTGTTTGTGAGAAGCTAAACGCTGACTAGGATGGTACTGGTGGGGTGGGGAGAATGCAGCAAGAGCCAAAGAGGTCCAGGATGAATTCCTTACTCTGTAGAACCTGAAACAGGATTTCTAGCATCAACACTTTACCAGGACAAAGAAAGAAGCATTGTAGAGGAAAGATGCCTAATCCTTCCTCCCCATCTCCCTTTTAGCAGCTCAGATATCGGAGGAAACCTACATCTGCTGGCAGCATCTCCCATGCATTGTTCTGGCAGCAGCAGAGCATGACTTACACCTAGCAGTATCTGTGTTTGCATCTGCCTCAGCAAATCCCTTTCTGTGTTAAAAGATGAATATAGTAGATCCCAAAGTATGGGGGAAATGTGGTAGTTCCTCTTTGGGTGTCAAAAGTGTTGTTTGGCTTGTGTTGTTTTCTGTTTTCTTTCTTTCTTTCTTTCTTTTTTTTTTTTTTTTGCTCTCTCCTCATATCCCTATAAACTGCATTCTAGGGCCTTTGCCCAATTTCTCACTTTCCCTGATCGTTACAAAAAGCCCAGACAATTGGGATAGAATCTGCGCTAGTTGGTGTTTTGGAGAAGATAACCCAGTTTTTCTTCAACAGAGCTGTTGTGGATTTTTTTTCTGCTCTGGCTTGAGATTCCTTGAGTGAGGTTGACATGAGGAAATGATACTTGCCTATAAAAGTATGGGAAAGGCTATGAAAAGCATGCTCTCTGTGAAGCATATTGATGTTTCTCTTGGACAGATTCTTTTCCCAATGCTCAGGGAAGATTTCACTCCTGCTTCAGTTACTATTCATGATTGATAGATTGGACATGGATTCTAGTCCCGTGCTGTGCGATGACCGTATACTTTGAGATGTATATTCAAATGTGACCGTATAACTTTTTATACAAGCCAAAGACATTTATGTAGAGGAGCTGCAGATATTGTAATTGTCGGATACTATTTAATGCATACTTGCTGCTTACAAGGCTCCATAGTTGTCAGACTCCTCTCAAGGTCTTCCAGGGTAAATTAGCGAGACTGAGAGCAGCTTAGTGGTGTGGGGATGAGAAGATGACTATAATCTGAATCCAATAGTGCTGTCATGCGGCAAAGAGACCATGGAACATTTGTCTCCCCAGGCTAACCCTGTTTACTGATTCTGCTCAGGACTGATAGCACATGCATCTCTATGAAGAAGACTCAGATGATCAATAAAAATATAACGCCTGGTTCAACTCTCAGCAATATGCTTAATTGCATGGTGGGTGCGCAGCAAAGGTGGTGGCAGTGAAGCAATGTGTATTAAGTCATAATTTTGTTGGAGACAGAACCCTTAGATCCCTTGGCTTTATGTCACCAACCTCATGCTCTGTGCCTGTTATACAATGTGTATTGGCTGAGCTCTCACAGAACAGCTACCCACGTGTTAGAGGTTATTCAGATCTCTGACTAGTTCTCAGCGTCTTCATTGTGAGAGTAGTTTCTTTCAAGTAATCATCAACTCACCTCATCTTATGCTTAGTCTGACTTACTCTCAGCTAGCTAGGCAGTTTAGGCTACTGTAATGAAATAGCATACAGTAGGTGGCTTAAAGAACAGAAATTTATTTCTCACTTTTCTGCAGGCTGGGAAGTCCAATATCGAGGTTCTGGACAGGTTGGTGTTTGGACAGAGTTCTTTGCTTGTTTTGTACATGGTTGCATGAATTGTGCATTCTCACATGGAGGAGAGAGAAGAAACATTGGTGTGTCGGGAGACTTTTCTGTTATGTCTTCCTATAAGCTCAGTAATCCAATTGGACCAGGAGTCTACTGTTCTGACCTCATTTAAACGTCATTACTTTCTTAGATACTCCATCTCCAAATATAGCCACAGTAGTGGGGGTTAGGGGGAAACCATTTGAAGTTTGGGGAAATTGAAACATTCAGTCCCCAGAACAGTGTATTTGTTGCTTACCATAATGTGTCCTGTTTCTCAAACAAGGAACAGGTAAGCACAGTACTACGTGCGAGTGACAAATCATCAAGGTGTCAGCATTACATGAGAAATCTGTGGTTGATCAAACTGTGACCTTGTCCTTTCCTTCCATTATTGTTTTTATTAAGATGACCAGGACTGTGTGGACATTCTTTTGAGTGTGTCTACACAAAAACAGTGCTCACGTTTTGAAGAGAGGGTAGGAACAATGCAAGAAGGCGGAATAGGAAAGCAAGGATGACGTATCTTTTGCTGTGGTAAAAAATATTTGCACGATCCAGTGGCTTCATACTACAAATGTTCCTTACTCCCCCATGCTGCGTGTGTAAGGGCTGTAATTGGAAACACTGTCAATTGTATTTCTTCTGAAGTACACACCGCTTGTAGCTTGATGTATGGGAAACTGTTGTAAAGCACAGTGTAGGAAGTAGCATGCTGGTTCTTAAAGCTCGTACCTGTCCCACATCACTACAGCCATGGAACAGTTCTCTGCTCATTCTTCAGGGGCTAAAGCAAATCGCATGGCCACACCTAGCTTCAAAGCGGTAGGTGACACAATCCAGCTCAACAGCACTGATTATTATTATAATGAGGTGATAATGAGGTCTAGGCAGCTGTGGACAGGACTTGAGCCAAAGTCGTGGCCCAAATAAGTTTTATTTAGTTAATGCTTACTTTCATTGTATGTAATGTTGCTTTCAAAAGAGCTGGGATATCCAGGCTGTGTTGTCTAGTTGAACCATGCTGCTCCTAGAGTAAGCACCAGAACAAAGCCATTTTCAACTGATGTTCTGGGGTTTGCTTTTCATTTGTCCACACAGTGCAAATAACAATAGCCTCAAAGAAATAATTAAAAGCTTTCCAAAAGGCTTATCTCAGAGCCACCATGAAATGAAACCCCCTAAACATGCCTCAACATTTTACAAATGGCTGTGTCTGAGGGTGGTCTCCCTGTAATGATAAAGTTCTCTCCCCATCCTTCCTGAAAGTGATACTAGTGTGATGTTAGCAACAGTATCTCTGTCAGGGCCAAATGGCTGAATCTGGTGGGATTACATCTGAGCTACATAAACACAGATTGAATTAAGCGTGGTGAGTTGATGATGGGGCTCAACCTTACGTTGCGATAATAACTACTTCATTATCTGCCCAGATAAAGGCCGTGCAGGCTTTTAGCAACATCATGGAAAGGAGACCAGCCTGACCTTTCTACCAGCCACTCTTGGCTTCCTTCTTAAAACAGATTCTGGAACATCAGTGAGCAAGGGAATGTGTGCACCTCTTGACATCAATTCATCCCTGCCCCAGCTTTCCCGATACATGGGCCGATACAAACAGTGCTTTGGAAAAAGGCAGTTTTCAGTTAAATAATTGTGATGGAATTTTCCTGAGACCCAAATGTATACATGTTTCTAACATGCTCCCACCCCCACTTTACACATCATTTCACACCCTTTTTGTTCCTAAATTTTTCTTTTGCATTGAAAGGCAGAAATTCTACCATTTAGTCAAAGGAAATTTCTGCTTCTTGGGCTACAATCTTGCAATTTTTCTTAAAGAGCCCGCTATAAAAAGAGCCAGCTCACGGTATTGTTTTGGTGTGAAACTTAAAAAGCAATGTGGTGTGAGTGGGACTATATCCATTTGACAAGTGACTTTCTTTAGAACTAAGAAACAGTTTCAAATGCTAACTTAAACAATGATAGGTTAAACTTGTCCCAGGACATGGTGATTTTAGATACGCACTACTTGAAGTGATATCCCAATGCCAAAGTTTCAAATGAGATTTCATGGGAAATGTTTTTCCCCCTATTCATTTTTTTGCTACCATTTAAATATGGCAACTGGTTTCCTCATGGGTTGGCAAAACTTCAGCAGTATATTTTCTTTCTACTGTATTAAAAATCTCATCAATAAAATGAAGAGTAGTTTTGTGCCTTTCTTCTACAGCTATCATTTTTATTTGTGAGGAAATGCATTGGATGCGAGATCATAATGAGGCCTCCTGGCTCCAATAAATTACATTTGCTCTAGGTTGACTAGCCAGGAATGAGGTCATGTACCCTTGATCCAAATCATGAATGTGACAACCTTCATCTACATACACTATAGTAGACTCGTTGCCACCCTACAGCATGTCATCCTCATCTGTGTCACCTTCAGGGCATGGATTTTGGCAGAAAGTGACAGTAATGATATGTATAATGCTCAGTCCTTAGCCTCAAACAGTAAAGGGTCTTAGATTTGGATTTCTTTTTAAAGAAAGCAATTTCATCTCACATAGGGTGTAATTAACAAGTTTTGTATGAGAAATCAAATTGGAATTATTGAACTTAGAAATACAGAAGAAGGAGGATTTAAATGTTTCTTGAAATAAATCCAGATGAGAACCAAATATGACTGGCAAAAAAATCAATGAGATGATATTCTGCTATACTTGTAGACTAGAGCCTGCCATAATCAACATCAGAGAGGCTTCATCCAGCAAAAACATTAGGTAGAGCCAGGGGAATCCAGCAGAACACTGGAGGAAAGAGTGTAGGAGACAGAGTTGAAACCAACCTCATGACTCACAGAATCAACTAAGCAGGAAGCATAGGGGCAGGGCTCCTCTAACAGTGAGGGAGTGGAGGGCATCTCTGACTCTTGCCTGTACCTGGGACCCTTTTCTTCCTCCTGGGTCGCTTCATCCAGCCTTGACATGAGGGTTTGTGCCTAGTCTCATTGTAATTTGTTATGCCGTGTTTGGTTGATATCCCTGGGAGGCCTGCTCCTTTTTTTTTAAAGGGAAATGTGAGAATCATGGATCTAGGAGAGTTGGGGGATGTGTGTGTGTGTGGGGGGGGAACTGGGAGGAGTCAAGGTAGGGGAAACTGCAGTTGGGATGTAATGTATGTAAAGAATAAAAATTGAAATTATAAAAAAAGAAAAAAGAAAGAAAAAAAATCCAGAAAGCTTGGTGACCATATTCTGTTACATTTGTCTCTCCCTGGCATTCTGCCCTGTGTTTTGCATTTGACTCAAATGCTCTTTGACGTGTACTTTTCTTTCTCTATATGAGAAATGAGAACAAGTAATTGTTTTGGAGAGAGGAGAAGGTAATTTGTAAGGGGTAAATGGTAGCTATACTTAGAAAAGACATTTTCCACAGAGGTATTTGGAATTATAGATAGCTTCATACTTCTGGAATAGGAGAATTTGCTTAGATGTTCAGCTACCCCTTACTGTTCCTCATTTTCTTGTAGTTTGCAGTGACATAGATTGAAATCACTGTGATGGGAAACATAATGATAGTGTCGAGTGTACCTGTTCATACTGAACTAGTAAGAAAAATATTGTGTATATATGAAACTCTTCAAATGTGGGTAACATTTCTGTGGCTCTATTTCAGTGGCATTTTAATACAGAAATTACTTGTTTTGATATGCATATATTAAAATAATACGTTATATCAAGATCAAAGTTCAGAAATGTTTCCAGAGAAACTATGATCTAAAACAAAGGTAGCAATTATACTAAGTCTGCAAGGTTCTTAGTGTTTATAATATTTAACAATACTTTCCAATGGTTTGGGGAAAGTTTAGAACTTGTTGAGTCAAACCCCACAGTACATTTATGCTGACTTATGTGTTAGTTATAGGATGTTCATTATCTTAACCAGAAAATGGCAACCTTTTTGTTCTGTAGAGACCCAGATAAAAAACTTTTTTAGGCTTTGCAAGTCATATATTCTCTGGTATTTTTATTCAGACCTGTCATTGATTGAGAAAGCAGCCCTTTAACAATGTGTAGATGGCTTAGTTTGCTATGTCCTAATAAGAATTTATTTACACAAATAGGTAATGAGCTAGTTAGTCTTATAAGATGAAGTTTATCAACCTACAGCCTAATTAGAAGCCAATTTCCATTTGACAGCTACTTGAACATCTACGCATGGACATGCACAGATGAACACATGTGCTTGTATGCACATGCTCAAGTGTAAAAAGTGAGTGTTTTATGTCATTTTCAAATCATTCTGGAAAAATATTCCTGCATATGTAATTTTGTCCTACAGCAATAAGTATGCTCTATTTCTAAAATAAATATTTTAATTGTTTCAGATTGCAGTTACCTTATCCAACCAAAGTCTCTGCAGTGTTGTCATTGTTGTCTTTTCTCCTCTCAGATTCATTGCATCAGCATCAGCATCAGCAGCATCTGGGTTGCTTAATACTGTTTCATGATGATGGTGATGCTCATCACATGGACCCTTTTTAATGTGGCCTGTACAAGTCGCTTTTGTCATGAATCATTCTCTCTTGATGTCATTAGACAATTTTAAACTAAGCATTAATTGAAATGAAACCATAGGCTTTGTCAGATTGATTAATTGTTTTCAATTCTATTCTTTTCTTTCTTCCCAGAAGAAAAAGGGTCAGTGTTTGCCCAGAAACACTTTGCTTTGAAAAGTGGGTTTATGGGGTGATAGATCTGGCATGTGCTATCTGTTCACCTGTTTGTCCTGAGGGGAACTCTCACCTGGTTAATCCCATTACACTGGAAAGAAAGATGGAATAATAGACAGTTTCTAAAGTTGGGCCAACAAAAGCTGATAAGCATAGGGTAAATTTTACTTTTACACATTGGATATATATATATTGAATATATGCTAAACTACTTATATTGGGGCACTTATATTGGGCAACTTCCTTGTAAGTGAAAGACAAGAGCCCTGTATTTTTATAACTGAACTTTGATTAATATTTGGGACACCATCTTGCTATCACTTAAGCTGTCGCTGTACCTTTGGAGTCTTGAGATCAGTAGACTTCAACTTTCCATATTTTCAAATAAATAGTAGATCAGACTTTGAATTAAAAACTTTAAGAGCCAAGTATGTAAATCATAGCAGGCCATATGAGTTTAGAAAGTCAAATGGAAAAATGAGGAAAACTGTTTACATTTAATTTTACAAAATGATACCATTATTACTATTTGTGGGGTCTTGTTTTGAGACAAGATTTCATCATATAACCCAAGGCTTGCCTCAAGCTCATGATCCTCCTGCCTCAGTCTCCCCAGCTCTGGGATTACATCTGCCATCCCTTTTCTTGAATTCATCTATTTACATGAAGAGGTGTGCTGCCTTCCCTCCCCTTAAGCTAGTGGTTCTCAGCCTGTGTGTTATGACCTCTTTGGAGATCACGTATCAGATATCCTGCATATCAGATATTTATGTTGCGATTTATAACAATAGCAAAGGCATTAGGAAGGTTAAGAACCACTGCCTCAAGAGCAGGATATACCATCTTAGCTCTGCAAGATAAGAGAAGGCTTACCAAACGTGTCAACATTTAAAATGTCATTACCAATCCTTCTTAGGTCTCTCTCTAAAATCCTTCAAAGCCATGCAGAAGTAGAAAAATCACTTCACTGTATGAAAGAATTCATCTTAGTGAACTTTTAAACATAATTTGACACAACTTAGCAGGAGAAAACTTGAGCAAGTATTTTCTTGAAAAAATATTAAGGGGCTGGAGAGATGGCTCAGTGGTTAAGAGCACTGACTGCTCTTCCAAGAGTCCTGAGTTCAATCCCAGCAACCACATGGTGCATCTTAACCATCTGCAACGAGATCCAATGCCCTTTTCTGGTGTGTCTGAAGACAGTGTACTCACATATATAAAATAAATAAATCTTTAATTTTTTTTTAAAAAGCAATGTACTCATTTCTTTGTGTACATCCCATACTCTAATTATGGGGACAGAAAGGTAGAGCAAGTGATAGTAGACCTTGACCCAAGATGCTGATTGCTTGCAGTTCATTGATAAGGATGAATGGCTTAGGCACTATTGAGAATTTTTTTCTTACTGCCTTCTGTGCAGATGGTTAACACACAACCACCTCTCTTCTCCTACACTTCTTTGTGAAATGATTGAATTTCTGAGGTGAGGCAGAATGGAACAAAGGCATGCCCCACCTGAGCAGGGATAACGCCAAGACTCTCCATGGCTCCAAGTACAGTTTATTCATGAAGCCCTTTAGCTTGTACCTTTGAGGATGCGAGTTTGACATTTCAATCCTCAACCGCTATTAACCTTCCTGTGCAATTTGCTTTCAAGGTTTTTATTTCAGGGTATTTTTCCCTCTCAGTGAAATCACTAGGTGATGTGTTTTTCATAATGCTTCTTCTTAGCTGGGAGCTGTTTTCTGGATGAGATTACTGTTTCCTTATTGACATTAGC
>BDUI01000216.1:20800-45964 GCA_002335545.1 Apodemus speciosus
AGAGAGAGAGAGAGAGAGAGAGAGAGAGAGAGAGAAACTCCAAGTATCAAGAACATGCAACATTTTAGACATGAGCCATGACACATGAAGAGTCAGCAAATGTTTTCTATAGAGGGCCAGACTATAACTATTGTAGCTTTCAAGGGACATGTAATTAATGTTATAACTACTCAACTGTACAATTGTAGAGATAGACAATAGGCAATTTATAAGAGCATAAAACTTTTTAAAAATGCTTATTGATAAAAATGCTTTTGCTGGGTGTGGTAGCACACGCCTCCAATCCTAATACTTGTGGGGTCTAGGCAGTTGGATCTCTGTAAGATCAAAGCCAGCCTGGTCTACAATAGTGAGTTCCAGGACAACTAGAGTTACATAGTAAAGCCCTGTCTCAAAAGAAAAAATGTTTTCATACATTGTATTTTGATCATGTTTTCCCCTTCTCAATTTCTCTCAGATCCTCCCCACCTCCCTACCCACCCAGCACTATGTTCTTTTCCCCTCTTCCTATAAAAAACATAGAAACACATCCCATACAAAAATGAATGAAAACAAACAAGCCAAAGACCAATAAGGAAAAAAAAACCATGCCCAAATAAAACAATATGACACAAAAAGTCTACAAATATATTGGGTTCCTTTTGTGTTGGCCAACTATTCCTGGGCATGAGGCCTGCCTTAAAGTGTGGTTAATATGCCCAGTGAAGCTCCATTGGAGAAAGCTGATTTTTCCTTTGCCAGATGGTATCAATTACAGATAGCTTCTTAGTTAGAAGGAGCCCATGTGCACTTCTCTCGCAGTGCTGGGATCCCATCTGGCTTGAACCTGTCCAGACTCCGTGTCTGCTGTCACAGCCTCTGTGGATTCATTTTTGCATCAGTCTGTTGTGTCTGAAAGACACGGTTTCCTTGGAGTCATCCATCACCTGTAGAAGAACATAAAACTTTTAAGTAGTAAACATTCAGCAATAATTTTAGTTTAAAATGTTTTTCTATATTTTGGAATTGCATTCGCAATGTCAAGAGAGATGGGCACAACAGCAGGAACAAATGTAGTAAGATTAGGTAATTATATTCTTTGGTTTCACATCAACCACAAATATTTATGGTGAAACTCTTTGAGCTGCCTCAAATGAAATTAAGCTTCAATACAAATATCCAATTTTTTAGCACTAAATTTTACTACCTTATCTTCATGGTGCATTTTGTCAACTTCAGTGAATAAACTAATTAGGTTAGAATCATTGTTCTTTTTTGACTTTCTGTTTATCAGACGAGTTATAATTGGGCATATTTGTAGAAGCTACAGCATGGTCAAGCTATTTGCATATCCTGTGATAGGGCTGAAAAATATTCTGCAAAACCATTGTAGTAATTTACATTGGGATGAGGAATAATGGACCATAGGTTTTGAGTGTCAATCTCACGCCTTTGATTAATTTTGCAATTTTCCATTTTGTCAACAATAGCTTCTATTTGCAACCATTTGCAAAGGCCTCTTTTTATGTCATGTAGGTCATAGTAATATTTGTCACTGGCAAGTGTATTTATAAAATCAGTTTGAAAAGTACAAAATCCTACAAAAGCAAAGGCTTTTCTTTTCTTTTTTGCTATAGAGCTGCTCACATGATCTCCTAAGCACAATGTTTGGAACATTGTATCCTGTCCTTGCCTGACAAAGACTTCTTCTAGCAAAAATAAACCATAAGAAATCAATGCAAGCTGGGCGGTGGTGGTGCACACCTTTAATCCCAGCACTTGGGAGGCAGAGGCAGGCAGATTTCTGAGTTCGAGGCCAGGCTGGTCTACAGAGTGAGTTCCAGGACAACCAGGGCTACACAGAGAAACCCTGTCTCGAAAAACCAAAATGAATAAATAAATAAATAAATAAATGCAAAAAGAAAACAAAAACTGTGAGCTGAATTTTAAATGTATGTGTGAATGCCTCAGTATTACCAGAGAGCATCATTTTGATGTATTCAGAGAAGTCATGCATTCTCTGAATGCTAGAGTCTCTTTTTCATTCTTATTCTTCATTAAACAACTGAAAATGGTTAGTTAGCCCTCTGTACATGACTTCAGCATCTCATGTCTGGGCAGTGTCTTTCTTGTTCCTGGAAGAGACTTCAGAACCATGGTTTCTCCAATAAGGCCTTCAAACCCTCAAATCCAGTCTGTCGGGATGATGTGGCTTCTCTCTCTTCACTCTGCTGCCTCTAATCAAGGAGTAAGGAGACTGTCAATTTCCTCAACTTCTTCCAGGTTCAGACTAACACCAATCTCTACATGCCATTGGGAATCTATTAACTTTTCCTGACAGCCTAGTAAGGCTGCTCTCTGGTACATTTCCTCAAGGCATGCTTTCACGATGATGTTCCTTCGGCCCATCTGACATTGAAGAGCAGGCAAGAGGAGAAATAGAAACAGACATGTATCTCTTTGTATAAAGATTAAATAAGGAAAGCTAAGAATAAGAAGAGGGAAGGGGAGAGGGAAAATATGAAGTGGAGAAGGAGCAAGAGGGAAATGGAAGAGCAAATTGATACTCTTGTGAGACCGAAGGCTAAGAACTCTTCCACAACAAAGGCTCTCAGAACAGAGACATCACCCAGTTCTTGTATATGTATTTGTAGATCAGACCAAAATCAAATGGGATTATTCTGCTGTAACTATTTGCATTGCAGTTTTATTATAGCATTTTTATGGCTTAGTATATATCAGCACCTTTGATTAAATCTGTCTCAAACCAGCAAGCTATGCCATAGACTTTTGCAAACAAATTTTAGTGTGGAGTCAGGAAATCTAAAAGATTCTGCTTATGGAAAGATCTTTCCTTTAAAATCTTCAGTGGTTTGCCATCAGGACCAGGGATACTTTTAAGTTGGATTCTCAACTATTACCATGCTTTTCACTAATTTCTTTTTATTGAAACTTTTCTTTTTTCAAGTGTACCTTCTAATCTTGGGTTTAAACTTTCATGATGTGGTGTGTTTCTCAGAATAATAAAATGCAATGTTTTGGGCAACTGTCATTTTGGCTTAAAGCAAAAATGAAAATGTATGCAAATGCACATGTAGAAAACATGAAAAAGAAAGTAACTGTTGTTGCTAATGGTGGGGAAAGCGTGGGTGGTATTTTCTGTGATGTGCTTACATTTACATAATGTTTCGACTTTGCTGCTTTAAGAAGGGAATAATATATCTAGATTTAGAATTTTTTAAAAAATAGTAGGTTAGCCGTTTAAGAAGGTGAGAAACCATTACTTCTGTCCATGAACTGTGTACCTCAAGATTCTGCTGCCACCCAACTATATTGTTCTGCTCATAAATACTTCTGAAGTAATTAATTTTATAATTCTTCCCACATATTTGTAGATGTTGGGATCAAATTAATTAAATGTGTCAACCACCATGCCTGGATTATATCTTTGTTTTTAAAGTTAGTATTGGTAGTATTACAGTAAATACTATTTAATGGAAACAATTAAGAAAAAAATACTTCCTCCAAACAATTCATTTGCTACTACAATGATCATTCACTTACTTATCCATCCACCTATATCTCCCTACTAATCCTTCTCATTAGACCTCTGTCCATCCACCCATCTACTCATCTACTCAACTATTTAATCTACCTATTTATTCATCTACCCATTTACCTATATCCATCCACATATGCACTCATTCACCTATTCACCCATTCATTAATCCATCTGCTCATCCATTCATGCATGTGTTCACACATCCATTCATTCATCTGAAAACCTATCTACTCCTTGATCCACCAGTCACTTCATTCATCCATTCATTATCCATCCATCAATCCATTATTTAGGCATTGTTTTATGCATTCATCCATTCATCTACCCAGACCACCAGACAGATGGTGAAGGCATATGATAGTCTTGGACTCATCTTGGTATTATAAAGCTGTGAAAATAGTTTCTGTCTTCTTGAAGCATAATCTCTAAGTAGGGAAACAGGCTAAATAGAATCTTTTTAAAATATTGTAGATTTCCTGATAGAAATACGTTTTCACCCTCCCAGTGGTGTAATCATAATGAATGTGTATTTCTGTATTTAAATACTTAACTCTTAATGACAATGCCAATTTATCCTTTGGCAATAGAATATCCTCTTCCTGTGTTCTTCTAACTTATAATGATTTATAATGATATGCTTTAAAAACGGAAGTAAGAAATGTAGAGGCAGGTTTTAACATAAAGTTAAGGAGCTACTGGAATGTAAGAATTCAGTTGTGGCATATATGTCAGAATCTGCTGGTTTTAGAAATACGTGCTATCTTTTTGTTAGTAGTAGGACACTAAATGACTTGTTTCTTGAGAGAGGAAGGTCAGGTGTGGTTTCTTAACTATGAATTGCTATTGTTTATATTTTGAAATGGTATTAGTTCTGTTAGGAGCTGCTTTAGGCAACCACATCAAAGGAAGCTCTCTCTCTCTCTCTCTCTCTCTCTCTCTCTCTCTCTCTCTCTNTGTGTGTGTGTGTGTGTGTGTGTGTGTGTGTGTGTGTGTGTGTGTGTATACCACATATCTTTGTGTAAGGTAGTCTGAATTGTCGAGTCAGACTTGACCTCTCAGGTCTAAATTTAATTTCATTGTCTGAATAGAAATCTTAGTATGTTCTTTTTTTCTTGCTGAGTGAGTCATTTTTTTTCCTGTTTTGTTTACTAAACATCAAGTCTTTATTTGCATTTTAATTGAGAAAGAAGACAAGTGTTGGCGATGAAATTTGAATGTAAACTGTGACTATTTGCTGTTTGAAAGAGTGCTGTTAATGTGAGCCTACCTGTTGATTATGCGTTTAAACTTTCATTTCAGTACTTTCTGTTTTTTAAAAAGTTTTTTTATATTTATATTTATTTTTATGATAAGGAACGCTTGCTTTTATGCATGTCTGTGTACCACACATCTGCCTGGTCCCTGTGGAGGTCAGAAGAGGACATCAGATCTTCTGTAACTGGAGTCACAGGCAGCTGTGAACGGCCATGTTTGCACTGGGAATGAAGTCGGGGTCCTCTGGAAGAGCAGCCAGCTCTTTGAACTGCTGAGCCATCTCCCCACACCTCTACATGTTTTTTTCTTGTTGAAAACTAAGGCATAACTGACTTACACTAACATGAAAAAATAGTGTAATGCTTGATAAACTCGTGTTTGTATCCACCTACCTAATTACCAGTCAGCTCCAGATATAGAATATTGGCAATGTTTCAGAAAGTTCCTCATGCTCCTTCTTAGTCAATATTCATACCATGCCTGTGCCTCCAGCAGCAGGAACTGCTGCTTTGATTGCTGCATGGATTTCCTTCACCTGATTTGAAATGCCCGATGAATATCATCATACAATATGTATTTTATGTTGACTTCTTACCTGTGAGATTCACCAATGTTTTTCTCATTTTTAACTTATGTACAAAATTTGTATTATGCATGTTAGTTAGACACTATATAATGCTCAATTCATATATGCATGCCTTCATCTACTCAAATATTTACCATTTCTTTGTGGTTTAAGTTTTCTAAAGCCTTTCTTCTAGCATATAATTGTTATCTGTGATCACAATAGTGTGCAATACTGGTTTATCTGACCACAACATAGTGGTTCATACACATGACCATAACTTAGTTTCCATTGATCAGTCTTTTCCTATACTTCTCTCTTCTGTCTGTAGCCCAATAACCCTCCATTTTACTGTGAATTTCTGAGACTCACTTTTTCAGATCCCATATATCACATCTACATTATTAGTCCTTTTAGAATTGCAGTGTTGTGTTTTATACAGTGACTCTTAAACCATAATGAAAATTAACTAAAACATTCTATTTCTTTTCATTTATATCTAATAGTTTGTTTTTGTCTCCCATGATTTAATAGATGCTCTTGCTAACAAATTCAGCTAACATTTTAAAAACCTTTATGTTCTCAGCAAAACTGGGCATAAAAGATGTATAAGACAGTTGCAAGCAATAAATATCTATAAGCTGTATGCACTTATTCATAGTCTTGTCTGACAAAATTATTAGGATCTTGCTTAAGTTCTATGAAAATGGAATAACCTACCTCAGTTTTTAGTTATGTTTGTCTACTTAGTTTTGTATTAGCAATAGGAATTGATTCCAGTGATAGAGCCAGTTAATGATTCAGTCTGTCAATTTAAAGTTTTCACTCAAAACCTATTGATCCTGATGCTAACAACTATATTCAGCATGTGCCTCCTCTCAAAGGTTTTATTCTAAGCCAGGGGTTTTCACTCTCAGTACTACTGATATCCAGACCTGGACCGTTCCTTTCCCATTGTGGGAGCTGTTGTATGCACTGCAGGATATTTAGCAGGATCCTGGGCTCCACCTGCTCAATAACAATAGCACACTCACAACCCTTCTCCTCAACTGTGACAAAAATGCCTGTAGGTGTTGCCAGGTGCTCTCTGAAGGGCCAAATCATCTCTAGCTGAGAATCACTGCTCTAAAGCCACTACTATTTCCTATGTTATAGTCTACAAACCTTTGGGGGGGGCAACTTCCTGTGCACTCTTCATAGGCAGAATCTACAAGATAGTTGAAGGGATGAGGAAAATGCGATCTAAACTTACATATGGCTTTCTTCTCTACATGGCTTCATGGAACACACAGACTTTACTTCTAGGAGTGGAGAGTAGTGTGTAAACAAAACCACAAAGGTAGAAATTAGCAAGGTTTGCTGGTAGCTCCTGACAAGACAGATGAGTCGGCCTTAGCAATTCTAGCCAGACACACTGGCCTTTGTTTGCCTTTTGTCTTGGTTGCCTGGAAGACTGAGACAGAGGAAGATCCCTTGAGTCTCAAAGTTTAAGGGCTAGCCTTGGTAGCATGGTGAGTCCCGGTCTTAACGATAAAATTAAAATAAAATGTCCCAGCTTTGAAGACCTTATAGTGGTTTTTCAATCGCTTGAAAATTCAAGAACTGAGACCACCAAGGTTTGGAATTAGGCCTTGAGTAACAGGCCTGCAGACACACAAAATTCATATGCTCCACTTAATTATGAGGTTTCCATTAGGGATCCAACTTCCATTTGCAGCTGGGGTTTGATCAGAGAAGATTCTGCCTCCAAATTACGGGAGGGGGGAGCCAACCCCCCCAAACACCAAAACCCAACCCTACCCCACCCCCCAAAGCCCCAAAACCTTCACAAATGAAAGCACAGTGCCCATGACTCTTCATTGATTTGTTTAGAATTTGCCTTGGTCCCAAGAAGGATTTAAGGTAGATTTCTATCACAACATGTACTATCTTCAGCACTGCTTTAAAATTCTGACCAGAGTGAAAATGTGGAGGAGGGAAACCATAATCAAAAGACTGCTCAAAAGAACTCTTCCTCCTCCACCTGAGCTTCCAAAAGAACCTCCCCTAGCCAGGTAGTCCAGTGAACTCATGAGTTAATTAAAGACTTGGCAGCATTAGCATGAGAGCCTTGTCAGTCTTGCCTCTGGCCCTCTGTCTGCTTGGCTACCTCCTGGTTAGAAGCTCTTGGCAGTTCCCAAGTTGGGGATGAGATACTTTGGCAGGCTTGTGTGGGTATCAAAGACACAGAGAAGGATCCCATCCCAGTTTCTGGTAATTCTGTCTGTCACTGGGTTTAATGCTTGTGTTCAAAACAGTCCATTTCTCCGTCTGAAAAATGGAGATAATCCATCCTCACCTTGCAGTGCGGTTGGGAGGATTAATTAGCTGATGTTCCTCAAGTGCTTTGAAGATGAAAAGGCTTGTGGACATGCTAAATAGTATTAAGGGCAGGCAGTGAGTGCCTGCTGGAGGTGCTTTGATTCTTCTCTTGCTCTTGTCAGCAGATGTGCTGCTCTTCACTTTAATGTGTGTGTCATGGAGCAAAGTGAGGAGGACAATGTCTCGGCCAGCAGGAAGCAAAGACAGCACCTCCTCATGTTATGCCTTGGCAGTACTTTAACTTCCCAGTTGGCATGACTTCTGAAAATCTCTGGTTCACAATGTTTTAATCACCAAGTTTAGGTGATTGTCCAAGGTGAGCTTCATCTACATTGGGGGACAGAAGTGGGGTTAGGAGCAATCAAGACTTCCTTGAATTGGAAGTCCCCAAAGAGAAGCATTTCTTACAATGGTGGTAAATTGTACATGTGTATGCACATACCTCTGTCTCTGTCTCTCTGTCTCTCTCTGTCTCTCTGTCTCTGTCTCTCTGTCTCTGTCTCTCTCTGTGTCTCTTTCTTTCTCTATCTCTCTGTCTCTGTCTCTCTGTCTCTGTCTCTGTCTCTCTCTGTCTCTCTCTCTCTCTCTCTCTGTTACCAGATAGATCATAAGCAGACCCAACTGAAAGAGATACCAAGAGAACAACCTTGGGTATCATTCCTGAGGCCTGTCCACCTCTTTTTTCAAGAGAGGATATTTCATTGACCTGGAATTTACCAGCTAGGCTAGACTGGCTTGCCACTGAGCCCCAGAAATCTTCCTGTCTTTGCCCTTTCAATGTTAGAGTTGTAAGAACACATCATGATGTCTGGCTTTTTAAAAAGGGGGTTCCGGGAATTGAACCCCTGCCTTCTCACTTGCAAGGGAAGCATGTTAGCAATAAAGCTGTCTATGTCTTTTTCAACATGGGTTTTCCCTCCCCCGACATTCAGTTCATCTCTTGTGGCCCTAACAGTGTGTACTAGGCTAGAGCTCTGAGTAAGGGCTGGATACAGGGCTGGCCTGGGAAGCATGACTACTTCTCCCGACCCACTAGCACTTTTAATCTTTTAATTTTCTTAGAATCCTTTAAAGGCATGTTGTTTGTAATAACAACCTTGACCCTCAATGAAAAAAGAACTAATGCTATCAGGTATGCTCAATAGTTTGTTGCTCAGCTTATGATTTTTGAAATTCTTAATTCTCTTGTCTAATTTTTTAAAAATATGGCACACTTTAAGAATCTGCATATCATCCTTGCTGGGGTCATGCTAATCTTCTCTCTATCACTCCAATCTTAGTATTTGTGCTGCCGGAAGTGAGCACTTGTCTAAATTTTTTAATTAAAATTTTAGTATGAAAAATAGTTTTATTATTTTGTTCATTTTTGACCCCCACTATTCTTTCCCATCCCTCCTTTTCCCCTTTTAATGACCTCCTTCCCTCCCTTAAATAGTCTTCCTTATGCTTTCATGTAACAGATATATATATATGTACAGTTAAGACTAGATTCCATGTATGAGAGAAAATAAGGAGCAATTGTTTTCCCAGTCTGGCTTTTTTCACTTAACAAGATGATCTCTGATTCCATTTGTTTTGTGAACTTTCTCTGGTGATTAGGGAATAGATGGATTCCTGAAATACATGTGCCAACCCATATTTTGGTAAATTAAGTCACACAAATTTTCTTTTTTCATAAATCTTAACGAGAATCCTTATATAAAGCGAAGTACCTCATCTAATCTTACAGAAATGCATATCTGTTGATTTTTGTCAAGTGTATATATGCAGTAGAGGTGAGGCTAAAACCAAACAGGATCCTTCTCCAAGTAATCTTCTGGAAAGCATTGTGTTTGTACCATTTTGTGGTACAGAGCTTATCAGAGGGTCAGGAAACCAAAGAGAAAGCTGAGAGACTAGTATTTGTAGGTTTTCCTCTTTAAATTGTGTCTGCTTATGATCTGTCTGGCATCCATTCCTCTCATTTTCTGAAACACAGTTCTCTGGATTCCTTTCTCTCCAAAGGCCTTTTGGCAACCTTCCGAGGAATGGCAGAGTTCATTCTGATCGATGTCCGGTGAGCAGAGCTCAACTAGGATGGAGCTCAACCTGTCAAAATCACAGGGAAATGTCTGTTACATATTCCAGCTGTTCTTTAAACATGCTCCCCAAGAGCTAGCTCCATTTGTTAGCTGTCAGAACGATGTAGAAGAATTGCTCCAGACCCTCAGTTGTCATCAGCCACCTTTGTTTATATGCCAACTTTTCCTTCTGTTATCCAATCAATGTTTAGTAAAAAGAAAGACCAAGTTAAGAACCTTTCCTAGTGAGTTGTGGCTCTCAGTTTGGGAGCTCTTTTCAGCTCCCAAATGGAGTGCATTGCTGCTGGGAAAGAAATGGTGGGTTGTCTCTGGCACTAATAGAAGGCAAAGATTCTGCCTCTCAATATACCTGTTTGTGATCAATTAGGAAGGACTCTGTTCAGAACTCTAGGTAAATGATGGACATTAGACGAAAAGATTGCTTCTAAACTTGGTTCTCTTTGGATTTCATAGACAGAGGAACTGGGAGTATTTTATGATTCAATGCATGAAGATGTGTGCAGCCAGAATTTTCCTTACAAACATGGATGGTTCTATGAGGGGGGTTGTAGAAACTATTTCATCCTCCAATCCAAGAGATTTGAATTCCTCAGAAATTTTCATGGCATTCCAGAACTAAGAATCAGCTCACAAGAACTATCTATGTATTATCTCATCTCATCTCAGCACAAGTTCAGTGACATTAGTTAGTAAGTTAGAAATCTGCCATGACAGTATTTACACCATGGAAATGGGTAAATGCTACAATTGGGCTGATCCAGTTGTTAAATATCTAATGGTTTGCACAGAAAATTCTCTCCCAACACCCCTATACACATTGAGGGAAGCTGTTTAGCTTAAAGAAAAGAAAGGCCTTTTGCATTGCATGCAAGGTGAGCCTGTGCAGTAGTACATAGGAAACTGATTTTAGTTATCTCATCTACTGAACTCAATCCAAGCAAGAACATCATGAGGTAGACTGGCTGGCAGGGCGACCGTACTCCTCTTTGCTGCTCAGCTATATGACAGGTCATTTTACCTCTCCAGCACTCAGCTTCCTCTTCACCATAATAAAAGTAATTTAGATCATTAGGTAATTGCTAAGTTTCCTTCTAGCTCTGACATTTCTGCAATTTGATGAGTGCTTGGCTGCAGGGAAATATCATGCATGTATTTCAAAAACTTGGGACCCTTCAAAGTGTCCAAGCACATCAGTTACAGTGACCAACTCATCTTTCTCAATTTCCTTACTAGATCTTGGGCCCTTAGTAATTCTTCCTCTCTCTGGGCTTGTACCTCCAACATAGATGAGTGGGGAATCTCCAAGTGGCAAGCATAATTAATTAGATCCTTTCATCTGGAGGTGCCAACACACTTAAAAGGCAACAGTCAGTATACATCAGGGTTGTTCTCCAAGGAAGGCTGCCTGAGTGTACATGTTTTACAAGCGGCCTATCATAGTAATGGGCTGAGGATCCAGCATTATTGACTCAGTGACTTATCTGTTGATCAGAAAAGAAACTACCTCTTGGTCTTAAAGGAGTTCCAGGTCTGAGATGAATCTGTTTTATTTTCTGAATTCCAGATTGCATGGCATGTTCTGCTTAGCTATCCCACTAACATAGCTTTGTGTATTTTTTCATCTATCTGAAGCAGAAACTAACCCAAATGAAATTTTTTGCTAGTTCCAACGATTAGATGATACATGTCTAATTTCCCTTTAAACTTCTGTAAAACATGAATAGCGTTAGTTTGTACTGGGGGTTGAGTGTAGACTTTCTGGAAGGTAGAAGGAACTAAATCCACCTTCATGAGGTACCTGAGAGAGACGGGGATGCTGACAGGGAGAGGGACCGATTATCGAGGTGAGCAAGTCTCTGATGGTACTTAGAGCCTTGCCAAGATACAAAGGCCCACATTTTATCACCTGCAGGAATATGGAACCATGAGACAGCCCCCTTCCAAAAATGTGCACATTCACATGTGCAGACTCATGCAATTTGTTATTATGATTGCGTTTATGAGGTCATTTAATTCTTGAATAAAGAAAAAAGTACTTCATTGACTATTTGCAGGCTTGATTACCCACCACTGCCAGCCATCTGGGCTGTGTGCATTCAGTGGTTTCAGCTAGAAGGTTGGGGCTATTAGGTCTACCACCAAAAGCGTAAACTATGTGAATGGCTAGAAAATAAGTCATTTATTCTGGAATTCAGATTCAAGGAGAAAATATATTTCTTTCTTTCTTACATGGACAGCAGACATGGGCTGAAAAACCTCTTGGCTTCAGACTGTCAATAAGTAATTCAATCAGCTCTACCATTTTTTCTTGGAATATTCATAAAATATTTTTAATCTAAATACTTGATTATATACTTTTCGTTTAATGTCTGCATTTTAAAGATTTTTTTAAGATTTTATTTTATTTTATGTGTGGCAGTGTTTTGGCTGAATATATATATATGTGTATATATATATATATATTTGGCTGAATATATATGTGTGTGTGTGTGTGTGTGTGTGTGTGTGTGTGTGTGTGTGTGCCTTGTACCTGTCTGGTGCTCACAGAGGCTAGAAGAGGACAGACTCTCTGGGATTGGAGTTGTATGGTTGTGAGCCACCATGTTTGTGGGTGCTAGAAATTGAACCCCAGTCCCATGGCAGAGCAGCAAGTGCTCTTAACTGCTGATCCATCTGTTCAGCCTCTTGATACCTGAATTTTTAAGCCACAAGTTTAATTCATTATAGGCATATATTTTCCAGCACATGGTATATTGTCCTTAGTCTAAGTATGATGTATGGACCAGCAGCATCACCAGCAACACTCTGGGAAACTTGTTAAAATTAGAGAATCTTGGATCCCTCTCAGTCCATACTAAATCAATCAGAGTCAGTATTTTAATAAGCCCTCAGGTGATTTATATGTACATTACATCCCAAGGAGCACTAATGTATGTCGTATGTATGTGCTTTGAGTCTATCTCCACTAAACCCTTTAAATTTATGAAACAATTACTGAGGAGAGACATGTGACCTAAGTGAAGGAGCCATTTCTTATTGTCAAGTCATCAAACAAAACAGACTTGTTTTTAGTCAGTAAGAGGAGCCAACTTTCTATGTTGATTCAAGTGAATGTGTTAATGGCTACACCTGGCCAATCTCCTTTCTGCATTCTTAGTCTAAAAGAGGTAAGTAAGTAGCTGGCTGAGCAAATACACAGAAAAGGCACAAAGCTGTGTTATGATTTTGTTACCTGAACGAAATATAGCACAATAGACTTGAATATTTCATATTGAAGTGTTCTTTGATTTACCATTGAGACACTTGGAACTGATGCTGTCTCAAATGATCCCTTTTTGCGAGGGATCCAAGAGATTTTTGCTCATTAGAAAAGACTACAGTGGTAAGAGTAAGGATAGTTGAATGAATGATACTCCTTTATTTACCAAAGTGGAAGAGAGTTTTGTGGATTGGGGGGGCATTACAAAGAAGCAGAACCCAAAGCCAACAGCTCATCTCCCCTCCTCTAAACATGGAAGCAGTGTATCTAGAAATTTAATCTCCTAAAGTGACCTATATGTGCACACAGTGCTAGAAAGTGTTGGGCCCCCAGTGATGGACAAGCCACAGTTAAAGGATGCTGAATTAGAGAATAGCTAATGCCATTTGGGGACTTCCTAGGTTTACCTCTTTTTTTTTTATCTCCCTTCTGCCCTTTAAATTTGTGTGTGTGTGTGTGTGTGTGTGTGTGTGTGTGTGTGTGTGTGTGTAGTGTGTTTTGTAGAAAAATGCTTTAACCCTCTAATTAGAATGAATTCATTATAAAAGAAACTTCTTATCTACTCTTTAATTTTAGCTTTAATTGAATCATTATTTATTTAACGCCTACCACACATCAGGACCTAAACAAGACACTGGGTATATAGACCATTGTAGACACAGGGCAATAGATACCATTCCCAAATGCACACATTTGTAGATGCTAGAGAGATTTTCAAGTGAGGCATGCAACAGCCAAAGTTATCAGTTGATCATCATCCCCTTACAGAGAAAGTTCCTATGGAAAAGACAACGAAATCTGCTAAAAAATATGTCTGCCTGTATGTATTGGGGTATGTGTGTGTGTGTGTGTGTGTGTGTGTGTGTGTGTGTGTGTGTGTCTGTCTGTCTGTCTGTCTGTCTGTCTGTCTGTGTCTGTGTATACAACAGGGGGTGAGGTCTCTGTGTATACAACTTGCATATCAAACCATTGTAAACCTGTAGTGTGATTTAATGTTTAAGTCCCTTTGATCGGGTCAACAGTAACATCAATTATTTCTGCAGGAAACTCCAAGGCATGTGGAGCTCTTTGCCAAGAGTCAAACTCTAGCAAGACTTTCAGAAAGGTTGGATAAGGGGAAATTGACTGGTTTTGAAGCCAGTCTTAAATCTCCTTCCCTCTCCCCTCTCTCTGTATTTCCGTCTCTCTTTCCCTCCCTCTCTTTCTTTTTGTTCAAGGCACACTAACATGCACTTTTTAAAATTGCCCATTGGGCATGTATCCTGATACAGAGGAGAGACATAAGCAAAGGCTTGCAGGAAGAGAAATGAGAGCTATCGGAACACCATGGCCACACTGTACTGGGGAACAAGCTCCAAATACGTTAGGAAAAGGTACAGAGCAATTCTGCTGCCCTCTTTGCACTATGGCCCTGGCTGAATTGTTGACACTGGTCCTGAGGTTAGGCTTTTGCTGAGTTAATACTACCCTAGTAATTATATAGTGGCTTCTCCCATTTCCTGCCTGAGGTGCTCTTTTGAGTGTTTGATGTAAGAATGTTCTTCAGGTGCCATCAGAGAGCTCGCCATTGTTGTCTGAGGGACCTTTGTGCCAGTTCCTCTCTCCTTTCCTATCTCTGCAGCTTGGACTACACCACTCTTTTCTTCTTATTCTCTCTTCCCTAATTTGCTTGACTGAAGGATTCAAGGCTGTGAGGATGAGGATTTAGGTACCATTGAGTACCCAGAGGACTTGGTTCTTCCTATGTAGCTTAGGCTGTCCTTGAATTCATTCTGCTCATTCTGCCTTAGCCTCTCCAGTGCTAGTGTGACAGGCGTGAGCCATTATGCTTAGCTAAATTTGCTAATTTTTAATTGTGCTACCATTTCAAACTTGCAAAAAAAATCACAGAATAATACAGAGTCCTTTCATGACACTGACATTACCCTTTTTATCGCTGGCAATTTTGAAGGGATCAGGTCTCATTTATAGAATTCTCTTTCTTTTGAATATGCCTAATGCTTTCTTATGATTAGATATATTATATATATATTTCCTTTTACTTCTCTTCCATTTGTTTACTGAGTGTGAAACATTTATTGAATTAAGAATTTACCTCTTAACCACTGAAATATGACAGCTCTATTGAGACATAGATCACCCACTGAAAGTATGCGATTCAGCGGCTTTTAATATATTCACAGAGGTATGCAGCCATCAGTGTAATCAACTTAGAAAATTTTCATTATCCCCCTCCCAAAAGAACTCTCATGCTCATTGGCAGTCATTCCTTATTTTTCCTTTCTCCAAAGGCTCTGGCATAGCAACCACTGATATATTTTATTTATCTATTATGTATAAGTGAGGTCACGATGTGCAATTTTTGTGTGTGTGTACCTGAGTTATTTCCCTCACAGTTATTTGTCAGGTTCATTCATGTTGTATATGAATACATCATGAGGATAGTAGACTAATATTTTACTAGAGGAACAGGATCTATTTCATTCATCAGAGAGTCAAGCTGCCCCTTCCCCTCTTTCGGTTATTTTAAATAACAGTTCCATAAATATTTGTATGCAGAGTCAGGGGCCATATACCTCTGGTTTGCTATTGTCTTGTGAGTCTTGAAAGTAGAAAGAGCAGGAAGAGTACATTCCAATGAGGGTGTTGGTGGATCTCAGCAATACCCAGCTTTGGTGGGGTCACATTTTTAGGTGCAATAAGTTCATCTGTAGCTCCTTGAGGGCTTGTTTCCCAGACTAGTGGCACTCCTGGATCTGGCACAACCAGAATTTTTAATATTTGCCCTCTCTTAGGGGATTACTATGAAACATGACCTCCTAGGAAGCTTGGGGGACTATCAGCCCTGTATTTGTGGGGAACACAAACCAGCTGTTCAGCTCGGTTAGTAGCTGGCTCATCTGGAACTCTCTTACAGGTTTTCTTTTTCCCAAACAATGGCCCAAGTTATAGCCTTGTGGTTGCCAGCTTCTTTTAATTGGGTCCTTCATTTTATAGTCTGTTATTAGCATGATGTCTGGACGTCATTGGAGAGCTATGGTTTTTTCCCCCAAAACTCAACAATTTAGTAAGATGTTTTATAGGATCCAACAATTCATCTGTTCCAGGAATAATCAGAGGGAGGTGTGTGTGTGTGTGTGTGTGTGTGTGTGTGTGTGTGTGTGTAATGTCATGGAGTGGTATGGCACACTGAGAGGAAATTGCGTTTAAAATAGAACCCTGAGTTGATCAGCATGAAAACAAAAACAAAAACAAAAAACCTCAACAAAACAAAACAAACCCCTCTACTTTCCACATGGACCCTCTTCTTTTCATGGCTCTTAACTACAAAAATGACCAAAGGCTCTTGAGGTACAACGGCACTGATAAATGGCCCTTTGATGACTTTCCATGAACTTGCCATGCAGAGTGTCTGCCCTGACTTATAAGAAATCTCAGGCTGCTCCGAGTTTTGCTTTCAGTATTTTCATCTTGCTCCCTAAGCCTCATAGGAGGCTATCTGTAACATCATGGCAAAACCTGGGCTTGGAATTCCTTTTCTCTGGAATTAAAGCACATTTCTGATTTTAGGGTATTATAGATAAAAATGAGGGCCAGGGAGATATCCTACCCAGGGTGTACTTCTGCCTTTCCCATCTGTAAAATGGGAATAAGAGTAGTACCTGCTGTGTGTGGTGGTTGGGAGGTCTCAGTAAGTAAGCAGAGTACACTGCACAGGCTCTTTGTCAGTGCCTTGCTGTGTATATTACTGTCCTACCATGGCTGTTGGCACAATTTAGATACCAACTCCTCTGTGAAGTTGAGGCTGTATGTTTTGACCACTACTGTGTGCACAGCACTAAACATAGTGCTTGTCTACAATGGATGCTCAATAAATATTTGAGTATGAATGAGTAAGCCAAGGAATGCATTTTCCCATTTAGGAGCAATCCACTGTTCCTCTATGCTTTTAGATCACTTGGCCTCTAACTTCCTTTATGGCATTTCCCACATTTAACCTTCATTGGAACTAATTGTGCTTTAAACACAATTCTCTTATCCAGATGGTCAGCCTTTGGAGAGTAGCACCTGGACTGATTGTTTTGTGTTTCCTGTGAAACCTTGCATGGAGGGCAATAAATATTTGGTAAATAATTAATCCCTTTTGGGAACTATGGTCTTAAACTCTTAAATTACTGTTATATTTTTAACCAGATATAAACACAGAGGCATWTGCATGCCATGTTGCTTTCTTTCTTTTTCTTCCAAAGGAAGTGATAAAAGTAAAAGTCGAGGAGGTAGTTAACAGTGAGATCTAGAGTCTAGTAATAAATAAGAACATGAGTTCAGTTCAAAGAACAAGTGGGTGTTAAAGTTTTACTGAAGTTAAGTAATTTCTGAAAATGCATAGGCTTCTTTCTGTTTAGTATTCCTTCAAGTATAGTTAATGCTTTATTAAACAAGAAATAAATAAAAATAAAAACAGTCTCTCCCTCTTGGTATTGTCTAGAAAGTCGTGGGTTACTTCTTTTGGGTTCTGGGCTTGGAAGGCCGTCAGGAAGGCACTTACTGTTTCAGTCACTAGTGTGGCCAATGGATGAAAATGCTGTGACAGTCTGGTGGGGAGCTGGGACCTGTCTTTTGTTGAGCATGGCTGATCAAAGTAAAAGAAGAGTCATTTGGGTAGTGGCCCAACATAGGAGTACAAGATTAGTCCACAATAAAGGTTGGGTTCCTTTCTGGATGTTCAAAAGAAAGGTGTCAGGTTAAAAGGAGATGCTGGTTGACTAGTACCCAGGAAGATCATTTTACTTCTTCTACAATTAGGTAATACTTGGGTGATGTGGGAAGTAGAGAGGTGAATGATATTGCATCCATTCATGCATGGTCTGGGAGAAAAGACACGTGCCTCAAATCAGAACTCTAGAGGATGTCCAGGTGAGTAAAGATCGCTTTGGTCTTTGAATTTATGGGTTACATCATGTACGCTGAATTTTTAGTAAATTGGTACCATTTATAAAACATATATTCCCATGGTAAGTTAAGTACTATCACACCCCCAGACATTAAGTCAATGAATGTTTATCATTTGCATGGCTGTCCAATATTGGCTGGCAAAATGAGATTCTCTACTGTGAATGTTCACTTAAGGCTCCAAACTCCCTTCTCCTTGTTGCCGTACCCTCCCTCCAGACCTTGGTGTCCTCTACTAGCCCTTAAATCTTGTCTAAGTGTAGGGGAATGTAAATTCAAGATTTGTGGGCCAGGATGGGAAATGGGATTCATAGTTGTCTAACTCCATTCAACACTGGCCAACCTCAGGTCATAAGCCTGCTCAGAGTCACAAAGAAGCTGGGGTGTGTGTGGTCTATTTATGTGCACAAAGGCAAGGCAAATGGCTAAGTGGAAAACTAGTTCATCTCTGCCACATAAGAAGCAAAGTGGAAACTTTCCCACTCAGTGCCCATAAGGAAGAGTAGAGTATATTGCTGTCATTTGGAAAATGCTTGCTTTACTAACTACCATCAGTATGTACCCAGGAAGCACCCAGCACTGAATGTACCAAATAGTTTTGTGTTGAGCATCTACTCTAAGTCAGGCATGAGACACACACACACACAGTACTGGAGCAGTCCCTGCCCTCTTGCAACCAGTATCTGTAAGAAGACTGAGAAGGGAATGAACAAATTCCTTATGCTGTGAGGGACATGTGAAGGCAAGAGATTAAGCTAGTCTAGAAGTCCAGAAATCTTCTAGAAAGGATTGTCATATGTGTTGAGACTTTCAGAAGAAACTTATAGAGTTGGCTAGTTAAAGGGAAACGGGCCAATGTGTGTGCCACACAACCAGGCCTAGCTCAGTGGTTCTCAGCCTTGATTCTACTATGGAGAAGTCTAAAGTCAGCTTGATCAATTACAACCTGAATGGGGGTGGGGATAGTGGAGCAGGCCGAAGCATTGATTTTGTCTTAATTTTTGAAGAAGCATCCTTGTTGGTTCTGTTGTGCAGCCATGTCAAAAGTCATTAGAATTCAAACCTAGACTAAGGGGAGGAGAGTGTCCACCTGGGGTATGTGAAAGACTGAAGGCCTCTTAGAAGCATGGGTACAAGGAGATCCCACAGCAAGATGAAGAACTCATTTCTCTTCAGAGCTCTTAGCCTGGTGGAGGTTCTTCAATAATGAGACTTCTCCCACAGGGCCTAACTGTCCTCTGTATCTATGTTTGCTTATTTGGGAGAAGCATAGATAAGTGCAAGGCTAGGGACCTGTGAAAACATGTCTCTTCCTCTGGCTTTCTGAGCAGAGAAGGAACAAAATTCAGGCCCTGCTTGAAGCTAGTTAGAGTTTGAATTTACTGCAAACTGGGACTTCCTGTTTACATCATAGGTAACAAGCCTGTAAGATGGGACATACAAGTAGAGACAGACTTGCAGGGGGTAGGGGGTACAGGGGAGGACTTGTATATCTTCACTTTTTATAGCTAAATAGTTCTTCCAAACTCACACTTTATGAGAAGCTACATTGAAAATTCCAAGAAAAATAGACCTCCTGGACAGATGGAAGCTAGAGATGGCGTAGGAAAAGCAAAATCTTAAGATTTCCACCATCCTTTTGCATGCCTTTTAACCCCATGTAAACATTGTGGGTTTTTTGACCTTCTAAATTGGCTATTAAGATTAAAATTTTTTTAAAAAAGTTTAGAAGGAAGTTCCTTGTCCTACTGTCTGTCTCACCTCAGTTCTGGAGGGGTGATCTGGAAGGAGGTAATAAATGAGCAACCCCTTTCTTTTTTTGAATCCACTAATTACCAGTCCGAGGAGAGCTGTGTCTAACTAACCTTTGCTCTCTAGCTGCTGTGAGCAGTTTTTCAGAGTTGGACAAAGATTTTCTAGGATCAAAGTCAATGATTCTGTTGTAGATATTTGTTTAGAAAAGGCAGCAACGATTTGGAAGCCTTGAATAACTAGCCTGGCTAGGCCATCTCTGAGTGCTGGGTTGGTTCTGGTTCTGATCCTGAGCCACCCTAAGAAGGCTGTGGCTTCAGTTGCTCCCCATGAAGCCACTTTCAACTGTGAACTGTTTGCTCTCTGATTCATACCCTACTCTTCTGGAAATGTGTGTTCTCTTCCACTCTATATTGCACAAAAAGACTCGGAGTTATAAAGCAGGCAGACTTTGGAAGGCAGTAAACTAAACCTGTGATTCTCAACCTGCGGGTTGTAACCTCCTGTCCTGTATAGCAGATACGTTACATTACAATTCCTAACAGAGAATTTTGTTGAGAGGTTGGGGGGTTGCCACAAGAGGAACTGTAATAAAGCATCACAACGTTAGGAAGGATGAGAACCACATTCTGAAACCCCTGGATCTGATTGATCCCTCTTCTATGATATACCTTATGCTCAGTATAGTCTACTTGTCATCTGCATTCATCCTTGAAGTAGCCCTTCCTACAGATGAGGAAATAGGATTCAGAGACTTGGGCAACTTCTCCAGGTCAGCCATCTAGTAGAGCATGAATTCTTCATCTTTGTGGAGCACCTTTTGTATGCCAGGGATTATCTGAAGCATCTGACACAAAGATCTTTTCAAACCTTCATCATTTCCTAATGGCAATTGGTATCCATCATCATCTCAATGTAGCAGATGAGGAAACTGAGACATGGAGAAGGTGGGGGTGTTTCTCAAGTTGTATCTTAAGCAATTACTTCCCCTTTTGACATGTACCAGTCTCCCACTTCCTGAATGCAGGAGACAGGTGACATGGCTGCTTTTTCTTGTGTTGCGTATGCCCCTCCCTCTTTTCCATCTTTCTTTCCTTCCACCATTCTCCAGTAGGTATGGAAGATGGTTCCATGAAAACTTGAGACAAGCATATACAGCACAGGAAGAAGAACATGGTCACTATGGAAGTGGACACGTGCGGTTGAGTGCCAAAGTGAGTGGCATTAAGAGGTCATTTAAGGAGGAGCTGGATGAGGCTTGGAGAATGCATTATAGATGTTTTTCAATGACTTTCAGCTTACTGAATCCAGTGGGTCTTCACCTGGGATGTGTTTCGGAATCACCCAGAGGTAGATGAACTATTCTTGCTTAGCATGCTGCAAGATCCTTAGTTCAATTTCTAGCACTGAGTTAAAAGAGAAATCACCTGGAGAACTGTTTATAGCACAGATTTCTTGACGCTGCACCTGAGTTTGAGATTCCAGTGGGTCTGGAATGAGATCTGAGACTATTTTACTGTAAAGGTTTGAGGAGACAAACCTTGAAAATCACTGACCTAAAGCACTGATGAAAATCACTGACCTAAACATTAGGTAAGAGTTTTTAAAAATCTAGTACCAAGAACAAAGAGAAATGAATGATCTGTGTTAACTGCCAGCATGATAACAGTTAACAGACAAATGCTAATGGTTTGGTGACACTGCACAATACATTTCTGCCCTGCTCACAATACAGTTCCTTGTTGGTTGATAGGAGAGTGCTCTGCTCCACTGTCATTCTAGAGCCTGGACTGCTTCCACCTTGTAGCTCTTCCCCAGGGTTTAAATTTACATTTCTCCGATTGAGACATCTTAATATAGCAACAAATAAGGGACGATTGTGCTGTTGTTTAGGCTCAATGGAGAAACATAACTTCTATATACCTGCCATTGACCAGAACTCTGTTACATGGATAGGTTTAGCTGTAAATAAATCTGGGCAATGTGTTCCAGATATGTACTTGAGGAGAAAAGGAAACCAAGTGAATATGTCTCAAGTGTTATCATAGACTACTTAAAGATCCACTTAGGATATAGTTTGGTTGGACAAGAATATTCCTGTTGAGAAAATAAATATTTCATGCTCTCCCAAGAAAATAGTCTTGCGTTGCCCAAGTGTCAGAACCCTGTTTCCTCATCTGTAGAAAGGACTACTGCAAGGATGAATGCAGATGACAAGTAGACTATACCGAGCATATTCTCGGGTCATCAATTAATGTCATTATAGAGTAGCTGTAGAGTTGGAGAAAATTAAGACTTAGACATTCTTCATCCAAAAACAGGATATTAGATGTAATGTTATAACTCCCCAGTATCTATTTTTTCTGCATAATAATTGGGTAATGTTACAAAAAAAGTACTGGTCCAGTGATAAACATGTGACAACAGTCACTTCTGTGTTCTGTGCACACATGTGGACAGACAAAAACCAAACTTTTTGGGCAGTGAACCTCTGTGTTTAGATGGCTATGAGGTTCAGTTTTCAAAGGATGAGAGCACAACTTTGTTTTCAAAGTTTCTGAAGCCTGTGTGTTATGCCTCAGACTGACCATTGGAAACCAGACCAAGCCAGCAAGGCCATGTCCAGGAAGGACATGGTTCCTAGACCATAAGATCCATTAAGTACTTCGTTTGTGTTCTGCCTGCAATCAATACAGTTCCCTGACTGGGTAACTTTCATGTATGTGTTGTCTCAGTCTCCTTATTTGTAAAATGGGGGATAATCATATTATTGGTGCCACTGGGTATTATGACATTGGAATTAGAAAGTCATGAGCTATTCTGAGAGTTTTCCTAGTCATATATGGCATCCGCTTAGTATCATTACTTCATACCAATATGAATAGGAGAGTTTTGAGCATATAGAACTATTTTATTTGGTTTTAGGATGGCCACCCTGGGCCTGCCAGAAGTCTGACTTCTTTCCATAGTCCATTATTGAAGCTAGGGCCTCAAACTGTCGATGGACACAACAATAATATGAGAGAAGAGGTGGTAAGGAGTCCTCGGAACTTCTTTTCAAGGCTTTGCCTACATGTTTGACTGGTGAACCACCACTGACTGAATCCAGCAGTAGAGGTGAGAGTCTCCTTAGCTTTATCATGGCAATAACAATCCTACCCCTGCAGAAACTCCCTTCATTCCACCTTGATGCTTGTTTCCTCATGCCTAGGCCCCTCGAAAGCCTTTGTTCTCCCTCATTCAAATGGAGTAATTGTGAATGATTGAAGTCACATATTAATATGTGTCAAAATCAGCTCAACTCTTAGAAAGAAATCATAACATAAATTGGATCATATATCCTGAGTGGATGCCCGAGCTAATTCATTTGTTAGACTGTTCAGCTCCGTAGGATTATGTGAGTGTTCAGTTACATGTGGGTCTCATTAATGCACACACTCTGGCATGGCTTGTGCCTAATATTTTGTCAAATAAAGGAGCTCACAGAAAGCCCATGAAAACCACCAAGCCGCAGGGAGCCATTACTATCCCCCGTCCCCAGTGAAATAACTTGATGTTCCTGAAACTTGGTGTCATGCACTAAGTCTCATGGCATCATTAAATCAAAGGAGGGGAAAAATCAGATTCTTTAGATGTGATTTAGCATAAAAGAAGACACAGATTTGGAATCCCATTGTGTCTAGATGGGCACAAGGGGTAGAGGAATCATAATTTGGAATATCTCTGTCCCTTATCAAGATGCACTCATTAAATTTCTTGCAGCCTTAGGTACTAGTCTCAGCAGGTCAAAGGCCAAGATTGCTAGCAAGTCCCGCCTTAGCTCTACTGTTTCCAAATTGATTTTTTATGAGATTTATGCATGTTACAGTTTATCAAATGCTAGCCTAAACCATTTGTTGTCAACATTAGCAGCACATTGGATATAACTGGGAGTTTAGATTTTGCTTTATGTTTACTGCTGGGGATTGAACTCTGAGCTTTTCACATGCTAAGTATACACTATTCTCTTTTATTCCCCCTGGTTTTTCGGGACAGAGTTTCTCTGTGTAGCTTTGGCTGTCCTGGAACTCACTCTGTAGACCAGGCTGGCCTTGAACTCAGGAATCCGCCTGCCTCTGCCTCCCAAGCGCTGGGATTAAAGGTTAGCGCCACCACGCCCGGCTACCTCCACTCTTGAGCTGCACTTCTAGTTACCAAGCTGAAGGGATGAAAAATGCTAATGCCTGCCCTTCCACTCTGAAATATTCAGAAGGAAATGGTTTAAAGAGTGCCTAGGTATCACATCAGGTTTTTAAATAGCACCCAAGTTGGTTTTAATTTGCAGCCAATGCTGGAAAGCACTGTGAGAGTTGTGACCTCATTTCCCCCCAGTTTTAGTATTTTGCAATGCTAGATCTATAAGTGACTGTGAGAATTTAGAGAAACAGCTTTCAGAGCCACAGACACCCAGACATTCCTTCTCATTGACCTTCCCTACATTTCTTTCTGCTCTTCTTGACTTCCTAGTTTTCAGCCTTCTTGAGGATGAGAATAGGAGGCTGTGGTGCTGAGAAGGGTTCGGAGGTGCTTTTTTATTGTTTCATGAAGAACTCCCTTGCTGGTGGCCCTCCTGCCTTTGTCAAATCACAGCCAAGGGCATCATGTGGTACCCATTTAATACTATTAATTATTTTGGGGTACTGCCTGCCAGTAGGAGCTTATGTGTGGGGAAGAATGAGTTCCTGGGAAATGCTTCCTTCCTGGGAAATGCTTCCTCTGTCTTGTGCTGACTTTCAGGCTTGTATTGTGTCTATGAAATTTCAGCTGTGTGTCATTGGCAGAACCCCAAGAGCACATCAAACGTTTCCCTTGGCCATGGTGATTATCTTTTACAACGGGAAGCAAAGTGTTTTGAGACTGGACCCCTAGGCCAGACAGCCCACACTAGATGGCAGAGCCTCATTTCTCACATTTCTCTCTCACTAAGTATAGCTAGGAACCCCGGAAATTGCACAGAAGGCAAACTAATGCTGAGTATCTATGAACCCCGAGAGTGCAGCTGGATCTTCTGGCACCATAGTGTTATTTTGTCTCCTTTTGTATTTTAATGAAATATAAGCACTGGTTTTCACTCTTTCCGAAGTGCCTGCCTTCTGCTCAGTCTGGGGCTTTCAAGCTCCACATTGTAGAGTATGGTGGCAGTCATTCCTGTAGCTGACTGCCTCAAGCATCTAGGCATTGGTTTGTGTCTGCCAGACAGGAGAGGTGAAGCAGGGACAGTTGCTGTGATGGGAAGGCCTCCATGCATTTTTTTTCGAGACAGGGTTTCTCTGTGTAGCCCTGGCTGTCCTGGAACTCACTCTGTAGACCAGGCTTGCCTCAAACTCAGAAATCCGCCTGCCTCTGCCTCCCAAGTGCT
>BDUI01000216.1:48749-65777 GCA_002335545.1 Apodemus speciosus
CTCAGAACGATTTACAAATGTTTGAACTGAGAAACAAAGACAGAAAATGGGGGACATGGTCTGGTTTGTTGCAAACATTTTTTTCCTGCCAAGCTGCAGGGAATGTTATTCGGGCTGGCTTTGCTTTCATAATTGGAACCATAGCTCCGTGGATTGCCTTTGGATTGTGAACTTCAGGGTCTGCCACCCTGCAAGAGCCATTTTACACTGGGACATGTTGTACCAGGATTCTTACTTTCTGTTAGAGAGAACAGCCGAGATCCAGAATCAGTTTGGATAACACTGAAAGAGTAGTAGCAGCTCTCGAGTCTTTTTTAAGTTTTGTACTTTCCACTACTTTCCCTCTGCTTCCTCCCAGCTGTGGCTAACACTGATTGACACTTCACTGTGTGTCTGATGCCACTCTAAGCATTTTTCATGCATTAGTTCATTTAATCCTTACTAACTCTGAAAGCTGGCACTGCTATTGCCTTTTATAGACAAATTATCTGGCACAGGGACAAAGAAGTCAGTTGGCCAGCATCAAAAAGCTGATTCCAGAGTCTGAGCTCTTATCTATCCACTATCTAAATACAATTGATTTTTCCCGGGAGATGATTGTCTAAAGTTCCTTATCTAATTCCTATTTTCTACCACTACTACCTCCACCTTGCTGGGCATGCACAATTAAAACATTCTCTTTGTTTCTGAGATGGGGTTGTCTAAATGTAACCCAGGCTGTTCTTGAATTCTACATAGCTAAAGCTGGTCTTGAACTTGTTATACAGCCAATATTCACCTTGAATTTCTTGTTTCTGAATCTTTTGGCCTGCCTTCTTAATGCTAGGATCATAAGTGGATGCCACAATGCATGACTCATGCAGTGCTAGCAACCAGTGCATACTTGGAAAACAGTACATGCTAGACAAGTACACAATCCACTGAGCTATTGCCATAGACCCTAAAAGCACTCATATATGAGTCTCAAAAATCCAAACCTTTAATGGATGTCTGTCATAGACCAGTTCTAATTCTGGGTCCCCTCATACAGGTATTCATTCCATCTTTGGAATTCTCTGTGAAATTCATAGCATTACCCTCATATTATAAGACACAGAAATTGAGGCCTGACCTAGCCAACTGGTCTAGATTTCTATTATTAATAAGAGATGGCGCTAGTGTTTGGGTATAGGTCATCCAACTCTAGTTCTGTGACACATCCCAGATGATCTGTCTCATACAGTATGCATCACACCCATTGTTGTCTTTGAATGTTCTACCTGTTCTGCTTCTCATGTTAGTTTAATCCTCATGAGAAGATACTATGACCCACAGTAGTTCACAGTAAATATTCAGTGAACTGAATGACTTTTTAACCATTGTTGTATGAAAAGCTTTAATTTAATCGTTTCCTAGGAGGTTTAGAATCTGCTTCATTATTTTCCTCTTAACAGCTATGRCTAGATCATTAAAAGGCATCATTAAATTGCTATTTTAGACCCCATGGCTTCTTGTAGAAATTTCATTCCTTGATTGATTCAACAAATATTTGCTAAGTATATATTATGGAACATTTACCATGGTAAGTCCTTAGAAAAGAGGGGAGAGCAGGGCAAAGCCTGCAGAACAGAGGTTATGGCTTTAAGAAACTTATCCTGTAACTTGAGGTAAAGCCACATACACAGATGATTCCTGGGATTGTGGTTCCCGTGTTCTGAGAAGCGGGCAAAAAGGTTTGTGGGGGGGGGGCTCTTTCCCCAACTTTCCCCAATCTTACAGGATAGTGAAAGGTTTTCCCAAAGGAGAGGAATCAAATGAGGAACTTCAAGTTTCCAACTATTGAAAATAAAAATAGTATCTCCTCCATAGTCTGAACTTCATTCACAAAATTTTACTATGGTGACAGGTACTGGAAACTTTGTAGAGATAAAAAGTGGAGGTCCCCTAGTGATGGAGACTGGGGGCTTTGTGTGGGCAGGAAGGGGAGGCTCTAAGAAGAAAAGAGGTGGAAATATTTTGAGGATAAGAAGAAAAAGGCTTTGTGAGGAAGAAATGGAATCTTGATGGAATTTTAAGACATTTTAGAGAAGCCTCAATCTGAGGGCACCCTAGAGACCTTGTAGTGGAGCCTAAGGTCTTTAGTGCATCATGGTACTCTAGTTCAGCATTAGGGTTTGCTCATACGAGCCTGCGTTAAGTTCTGGAATTTCACCTGTATTTTTTTTAGCCTTGATTTCTGCCTGTGACTGTCTTCTTCTTGCAGTGTAGCCCATTTTACACTCTCCAAGAAAGTATAAGAGGGAGGCCCTATAATCCAGATTGCTTATTATTGTTGTCAAAAGACATCATTGGCTGCTTGCTAGCCAGCACTTAGGTTACTTTTGAATCTGAAATTCACCCTCAGTCCAATAAACTATCACACAAGAGAAACAGTAACATATTTGGAGTCCTAAAACCTGACTCCAAAAGGTCATCCTCCTACACTKGTGTCTTTCCTGGGATAGTAGTAGTTTGGATATTTGCTCCTGGGATATATAGCATGGTAGACCTGATCACTGACCTAGAAAATTATTTTAATGTCTAGAGAAATAATGTAATGGATAGTAAGTGAGAAAATTTGGAAATTCCAATTTTCCCTAGCTACCTTGCTTTGGGATTGTTTTCCTGTGTTCCGTCATGTTTATACTGTCATGCTCTAGACCTTCATCTTTCCCTCATTGTCACCAATTCAAAGTATGACTTCGGTATTTAGGGGTTATCCGTCTTTTCTCCCCAGCAAAAAAATTGGTTGTTAGCAAATCATTTGGTTATCATTGGTATTGATAACTAAATTCATTCCTCTTCAGTCCACCCTGTAATTGCTAGTTTTAAGTCAGCTAGCCACAAGCCAGAGTTAAGTAGGAATAGTGAACATCAATTGAGAAAATGTTCACACAAGATTGGCCTGTAGGCCAGCCTATGGTGAATTTCTTGATCAGTGAGGGATGTAGGTTGACCAGCTCACTGTGGTCCATGGCACTCCTGCACTGGTGGTCCCGGGTACTGTAACAGAGCAAGTTGGGCAAATGATGAGGAACAAGCCAGTAAGTGGCATTCTTCCATGGCCTCTGCTTCAGTTCCTTATTCCAGGATCCTGCCCTGCCTGAGTTCTTGCCCTGACTCTCCTGATGATGGACTACAAGCTGTAAAATGAATAATCCCCCCAAGCTGTTTTTTGTTCATGGCCATTATCACAGCAATGAAAACCCTAAGACATACTCTTGTTCCTCTCTCTTGTATAACGGTTGATCTTAACCAAGAATCAACGTGTTCCTCACTCAAAGAGTCTGTTATCAGGATTCATGAAAAAAGCGACATATTTTTAGTTTCACCCAACTTGAACTGAAATTTACCATTTCTTTCCATTGTAAATAAAGACATAAAATCTGTAGTTTTGGCTGTCCCTATAATTAGTTGTCATTACTATAAATAACACATATTTTTGTATAATATTACAGTTTCTGGAAAACCTCAACATATGCTCATTATTGCTTTAAAATCATGGTTGTATAAGACTCAGTACTAGCCCTTATTATGTAAAGTATTTGTAAACAAATATATATGTTACTCTAATGAAATTCTGCTTTTCAGTATTTGGATAACTGTATTTTAATACAATCAGTTTACTTTATAATCCTATATTTTATTTTATGCATTCCAAAGAATGATTCTTAGAAGAAATCCATAGGCATCATAGTCCTCCTAAAGGGATCACCACACAGAAAATGTCACGACTCACTCATAGTCATCACCCTCTGATACACTGCCCATCAGGGAACTAGCTGTATACTCCGGGACCACCAGTTCATTTGCAATTCTTTTTTTTTATTGTTTCCATGTAATAAACAGGTTTTCTTTTTTTTATTTTCTTTTTTTATTGGATATATTCTTTTTTTATTGGATATATTCTTTATTTACATTTCATTTCCCTTTTCCTGGTTTCCCCGCCCCCCCCAATGTCCCATATGTCATTTGCAATTCTGCTGGAGATTAGTCTAGAAAAGGAGAAGCATGCAGCTGAAATTGTATAGTGTTCCTGGAGTGGGTAAATTAGGTGATTTCTAGTCTAAGGAAAGAGCTGTTCAAGATGATGATGAGGAGGAGCTCAAAGGAGGGGTTAGAGGGCCTTTAATTAAGGCCACCCTTTTATGTACACCCCATGGTATGTTTAGGAATGTGCTCCACACAGTACAGATCTTGTCTGGTATTAGTAAGCTACACATGTCTTACATTATGGAATAATATGCGACCTTAGTTTGCTGCTTCTCTTTCCTTGCCTAAAAGGAAGTGGAGTGGGCAAATTTTATGTAGGAGCCAAGTCTGAGCGAGTCCTGTTGATTTATAGGGCATTTGATATCACTGGAGTATATTTATGCTGAGTTAGCAAGAAACATTCCCCACTGGACATCCAAGTAAAGGAAGCTTCTGGATAGCTGGGATGAAGGAATAAAGTGAGGATGGAAGTAGTCACAAAGAACATGGACTAGAGGAAGTTGGGAAGCCATCATGGATATCATTTTGTCAGGGTCCCCAGTCACTGCTAATTCCAGATGAACATTCATGAGGCTTTCTCAGTACCTGTAATCAGGACAACGTACTTCTCCCTATTAAAATCAGAAACACCTATTCTGCTGCTTTGGAGTTTACCAACAGTTCAGAAGATGGAAGTTTGTCTGAAGGCTGTTGAATGAAGAACAAACATTTGGAGCAAGGAGACTGTGGCTCCAATTTGTGCCGTTCTAATGGCAGCTGGGTAATCTTGAATGGACCATATTGCCTCTGACCACATCACTCTCATCATCTATTGTATAAATCTGATGTAAAGTTTCTTGTTTAGAATTCTCATGAATATGAATGATCATGGAAACACTTGGAGATAAGCAAAAGTTTATGAAAGCAGCAAGAGAATCTCATAAGGTACCCATGGGCTCCATCACTCAAGCTTCATGGTAATTTTAGCTTGTTATCATTCTATTGAGTGTTCATAAAAGAGAAGAATCAGAGGGGTTGAAGTTGTTTCCATGTCTGGAATAATGATAGTGATTATCTGCCAAGGTACAATGGAAAGACTTTAAACACAAAATTAGTGTTTATAGAACAGGCTTTGTGTTGGTTTCCATCCATGCCGAGCTCCAGGCACTGAGATGAAGAAGATTGGTAGGTTTTCTTCTATTCGTGTGACTAATTTAGCCATCTCAATGTATCTTGTGTGTAATGGGAAGAACAACCATAAAAACGAAGAACAAAACAGAATTTCCCTCTTTGAGTCTTCTCTCCTTTATGTCTTAGTTTGAGTTTTATTGCTGTGAAGAGATACCATGATCAAGGCAACTCTTATAAAAGAAAACATTTAGCCGGGCAGTGGTGGCACATGCCTATAATCCCAGCACTCTGGGAGGCAGAGGCAGGCAAATTTCTGAGTTCGAGGCCAGCCTGGTCTACAAAGTGAGTTTCAGGACAGCCAGGGCTACACAGAGAAACCCTGTCTCGGAAAAAAAAAGAAAACATTTAATTGGAGCTGACTTAGAGTTTCAGATATTCAGTCCATTATTGTCATGGTGGGAAGTATGGCAGCATACAGGCAGATATTGCTGGAAAAAGGAGCTAAGAGTTCTACATCTTGATTCAAAGGTAGCAAGGAGGAGACTGTCTTCTGCAGGCAGCTAAGAGAAGACTATTATCCAAACTGGGTAGAGCCTCAGCATAGGAGGAGACCTCAAAACCCACCCGGTCCACAGTGACACACTTCCTCCAACAAGGCCACACCTCCTAAGAGAGCCATTCTCTGTGGCCAAGCATTCAAACACACGAGTCTCTAGATCCATAGCTATTCAAGCCACCACAGCTGCCTTCCCCAGTGTATTAGCTAATTTTTTTTCTCATTGTGTGACAAAAATACCTAACAAAAGCAGCAGAGAGAAGAGATGGGTTTTTTTGGCTCACAATTTGAGGGTCCAGTCCTTTGTGATGGGGACAACACTGTGGCAGGAAGCAGATGATCACATTGTGTCTGTAATCAGAAAGAAAAAAAAAGATGGATATGGTACCAGGGATATTCAGGGTCGCTAATTCCCATCTCAGTTTCCTCCTTTTGAAAATGCTCTCGTGTACACACTCAGTATGGCCTTGTGATGATTCTAATAAAGTTGGAGATGAAGATTAACCACATCTTATCGCTACTCTGAGCTGGGAACCAAAGGTTTTGGAAGGCTTGACTGTAATTGTTTTATGTAGAAAAGGCTTGCAATACTGAAGCCAGGAAGGAGTTTCTAATGAGTAATTGCCAGAGCAGCAGCTCTCCAAGCCCACCCTTATAATCTCACCATGTGTCTCACAGCTTCTCCTGTGTTGGAGACCTTCAGTCACACTTTGGCAACTGGCACTCAGACAAAGCAAGGGACTTCGCCTGACATGCAGCTGGCCAAGTGGTCCCAAAGCTCGTCCCCACAACCAGGATGCCATATGTGATAGCTTTACTATTGTGATAAGTGTGTGATAAACATATTAGCAAATAGATTAAAGAAATAGATGTCACAGTGTGACAGAAAAAGATCAGAGGTCACAGTGTTAGACTGTGTGAGGCATAATTTATTCTTCTGTTGTCTTTCACTGCCCTTCGCAAATCGTTTTAAAGCTGTTTTTGTGAAGCACGGACTGGGAATTTAGCTGCCTTCCTTGCTGCATCAGAGGGACCCTTCCCTAAGTGATACTGTGTTTCTACAAAGGGATTCGCTGTTTGTTTGTTTACTTTTGGACCTTCTGAGACAGCCTGATTATGTAATTGTGTTTGACCCAGATCTCTCTACATAGAACAAGCTGACCTTGAACTCACAGTGATCCTTTTGCTTCTGCCTCCCAAGGACCGGGACTATACACATATGCACAAACCCAGTATAATTCAAGGGCTCTTGTATCACAGACTCTACAGTCATGTTCAGCTTGTAGCCAGGGCAGAGGAATCTGAGCTCTTCACAGAATTTCTGGAAGAGGCGAACAGAGAGCTACTTCCTGAGAAGTTAAGAATGTAGCACTTGTAGAGAAGATGTGAGTTACATTTTGTTACCTCTGGTCTCAGCCTGCCAGAGACTGGAACTTTTCTTAGTTTTCAGTTGGGCAGGCTGAGGATATCTCCATTTGTATAGAATATGGGCTCCTGGCCTTGGGACGATCATCAGTTAGTGTAAAAATGAAGTCCATGCGTGGACCCATGTGGATTTGGACTATGGGTGTCTAGAGATGTGCCTACACTGAGTAGTCTGAACCTGCTTAGATCAACAAAGATGGCCAATAACTCCCCAAACCTGAAATCTCAAATGGGACAGGGTAGAGAGGAAGCAGAACTGAAATCCTCCAGTGCTCCTCGGCTCCATATTGAGGATCTGTTGACTGAAACAAGAACTGAATGCCCCAGAGAAGCGAAGCCGTTGCAGCTGGCAGAAGCAACCTGCTATTGAAACTGATAATGCCGTTTTAATTAGGCGAAGGCATCAATGAGAGCTCCATTAAGACTTCTCCTTGGCGCTCTGGGTCACTGGGCGAGAGAATGTGTTCCTTTTATGTGTTTTGCCAAAGCCCACCAGCTGCTACCTTGCAGGAGAGTTACATCTGAGTCACTGGTTTCCAAAAGGGTGACAAGTAGGCTGTGTATGGCTGAATGAGAGGGGCCTGTCTTTCCTCGGTTCTGCCAGCTTTGGCCTGGACCACAGCCATCACAGCAATAGCCTTGATTTGTAAACGGGTTRGAAGTCTCAAGAAGTGATTACGGGAACAGACTAGGGGAGAAAGGAAGAAATCAAACAGCATGGAGGAAGAAAGCAAGAAGGCCTGACTGGGCCTGTGGAGGGAGGCCCAAGAGGCCTGTTTTCTTAATCTCACTTACCAGCTCACTACTTTAGAAGCTGATGCATCTCATGCCTGGGGGGGGGGGGTCAGTTGTTAATGAAGACAGTGATGACAATGATAATGACAATAAAAAGAATGAAAGCTTCTAGTCCACTTCTTCCAGGAAATGTGCAGCTGGAAGTGTATCACATAAGTGAGGCCACTTCACCTCCCCTCTAACCCTCTAATATGGGTTGTTCTATTTGCCTCATGTCAGAGGTAAAGAAACGGTAACACAGAGAAGTAACTTACCTTTAACAAGTCAGAAAACTAGAATTCAGAGCCAAATACTGAGGCATTCAAGACAATAACTCTCTGCCAAGTTACTCACTGAACGGTGGAGACCATCCTGCATAGAGAAGCCTCAGATTTTCCACTTTCTAAGGGCAGGAGAGGCACATATCATATGCATTGCAGGATCTGGCACAAATCCCATTTTAGGTCTGGAGTGGTCTTTGTGCTCTTCAGTACTTGTTGGCTCACTGAGGAATTCAGTTGTTTTGACATAGGGTCTCATGTAGACTAGGCTGGCATTGAAATCACTACTTAGTCAAGGCTGGCTTTGAAGTCATATTCCTTCTGCCTCTACCCCTTGAGATCCTGAGATTATAGGTATGTGCCGCCACACCCAGCTATCTCATTGAGTTTTGAAGAGGCAGATAAATGTGTAAATCAGATATGAAACTTTGTTTTATATAATTTAATAGACAAATGCTTGTACTTGTATTCATTCAATCATTCATTCAGTGAATAAGCATCTACGGTATCAAGCACTGAATTAGGTCTTAAAAATAAATGAGTGTGATTCCTCCTCCCTCACTTCAGTAAATGCCAGAATGCTTAGAACATAGTGGCTACAGATATAAATGTGTACATATATCCACACAGATCACTTTAGTCCAGCATTTCCTCCCAGTTCCTCTCCTTACTGTCTGGGTACCTCCTGGGGCTAGGACTTAATATATTTCACATGATTTCATCCTGGTATTCTGTGTGTTTGTGTAGGTCCAGTAATTGGTTATCAGCCACCTGAGGCTGTCTCCACCAGGATTTTGCATTTTAGTGTTTCTCCAGGTGACCCCCATGCGTGTTTAAGCTTGCAAAGCACTGCTAAGGTACGGAACCCAGGCTCTGTCATGTGTGAGTGCTCAACAAATAATCTCTGAATGATTGCATGCATAAATTACTGACACTGAATGGGGGAAGTGGGTTGCTTTTACTAGGGCTGGGCAGGACTCCAGATCTTCATTTTGCCAAGTCTGAGGAGACTTCAAGGAGGTGGAGTCATGTTACTTTCCCTCTCAAAAAAAAAAAAAAAACCCACTTGGTGGGATGCGTTTAAACGTCTGGAAGATAGACTCCATCACATTAATGTGGGAACGGGTGAGCAACTAAGCACATGACCTGATGGGAACTGAATGGATGAGCCAGATCTTAATGAAGGCCAGGAGATGAAACAGGGCGGGGTGATGAGTTCACAGAAGGTCTGAGAGCTCCTTGCAGATGGCTTGGGGCAAGATGTGAAAGCCACAAGTTTACAAGCCTGTGTGCTTGTGCTTGACACTCTGATTCCAAGGACTTCTTGCAATTTAAATCCTCCCTCCCTCTTCCTGCATCATAGATCATAGGTGCTACAGCCTTGCTATMGGTCTATTTCAAACTAATGGTTTTGCTTTCCCATCTTACTTTCCTTCCTCTTTCTCCCCTCTTCAGCATTTCCCTTCTTTCTTGCCAAGAGTGTTGGTGTCCAGACTTTGATGAGAGCCGGAGCTACCCTGTGGCATGACATTTGTCAAGGACAAGGGTGTGTGGGCCTTTATGAGTAATCACAGCTGTTTTTTGGAGTCATGGGTGGAAGGAATCTCCCTCCCTTAGTAGTGGGATCGTCTCCTCCTCTGAACATCCCCTTCCCACCCATCCTCCCCCCAAAAAAACTTGCATAAGAGCAGTTGGCTTCATATAATAAAATACAGATTGGCATCATGAGCTACATAAACAAGAGGCATTTAATAGACTGTGGAGAGTTCTGGCAGCGGGAGGAACAGTAGCAGCCAAGGAGACACATATGGCTGGCTTAGCAGCATCCTGGACTCATAGGAAGAAGATTCCTGCTTTTAATCCCTGGGGTAGGAGAGGAGGTGGGATAGAGGGAGGGGTTAGAAATGAGGGTGGCTCAGCATCCTGAGACCACTGCTATGCCCAGATATTTCAAATAAAGTGCTTAGTTATTTTTAATAAATATTTACATAGTGCTGATTCTGGGCTAGACACCATTCTCTAAGCCCTTCACAGATTTCAAAAACAGATGTATTAAGGTGTAATAATTTGCATTCCATGATGCTTATCTGCTGCAAGCAAACATTCAATGATTTTGAAAGTAAATTTCCGAAGCAGTTAGACCATTGCTCACATCCACCTACAATTAATCTCCACTCCTACTACAAGCACCAGGCAATCATTCATTTCCTTTTATCCTTCTGAGTATGCCCATTTTGGATTCTCACATAAGTGGTAAAGAATATGTATACACTCTTTTGTGACTAGCTTCTTTCACTGAGCGCAATTTATTTCCTCTTAGTGCCAACTTGGTTTTAGTCTATGGTCCTAGTGAGCTGCATTTCTTATATCAGTTCATACTCATGGCATCTGAGAAAGCTGCTTCCATGATTTGGAACTATAGATGAGGAAGCTGTGACACAATTCATAGCTTGAGAGGTGCTGATTTAAACCTGGGGAGTATGACCTTAGAATTTATGCTCTCAGAGCTTTTGCTCTGATGCCTCTCAATGAGGCCATTTTGGGGAGTTTGATATGTATTCACCCCCACTTGGGGGGTTTCTTTCATGAAATGGCTACTGCATTTCTAAAGAACGCATGGCTTAATTTGTGCATTTCAATAATGTTCTCCTTCACCTTGGTGTGTATGTGTGTTGTGTATGTGTGTATGTGTTCATGTGTGAAAATGAAGGCACACATGTACCATGACATGCAGATGGAGGTCAACGTCCTTGACTTCCATCTTGTTTGGAACATCTTCTTGTTGTTTGTTGCTGGATACACCAGACTAGATGGTCTGGGAGCTTCCAGGTCTCTGGCTCCCATCTTGATATAGGAGTGCTGAGCTTGCAAATCTATACTACTGCATTTGGCTTTATGTCAGTATTGGAGATCAGACAATTATGCTTCTACCATTGCCCCAGTGCCTGATAGTGTTTCTCATCCATGCCTATGTACGGAACACTTAGGTGGGCACTGAGAGGGACTGAAAGACATTCTTACCTTCAAGGAATGTTGTGGTTTTGTTTGGTAGAAAAGATTCACATGCGTATGATTATGTGAATGTGTTAGATMATAATAGCACAGTGCCTAAATAAACAATACTGGTATCAAAACTCAAATGAATGATGTCAGTGAGAAAAGGAGAGAACTTTTGATGGGAAGTGGATTTGAGGTAGATCCAGCTCCTTGTCCTAATCAACTACAAATTCTAGGAGTGGAAGCTTGCAATTATTTCATCGTCCCTCTTCTCCCCTCTCTCCCCTCTCTCCCTCCCCTCTCTGTGAGTGTGTGTGTGTGTGTGTGTGTGTGTGTGTGTGTCTGTGTATATGTATGTGTGTATCTATGTGTGTCTGTGTGTTTGTAGTAGTGGCTCATACGTAGAGGTCAAAGTACAACATTCAGAAGTAGAGTCTTTCTACCATGGATTCTTGTGATTACAGTCATTATCAGGCTGGTGAGGCAATTGCTATTTCTCACTGAGCCACCTAGACAGCTTTCTCTTTCATACTGCACTGTCCCTTCCACCCACAAACTTTTCTCTGTAGTAAGTTCCAACTTTTAGATTCCATCTGTTTGGCTATAATCATACTGAGAAGCTTTCCCTGTTAAGCTGTTTTCAATACACATTGCTTAAGGAAGGATTGCTCTCTTTGGAAACTTGTCATCCAGAGCAGGGGAGAGGAAGGGAGAGGAGTGGAAAGGAGAAGGAAGGAGAGGGGAGGACAATACAGGAGTTCATTTTAAATGGCTCACAGCATCCATTTTTGGTCACATATACCTGGCAGATAGGTTCAGATGTAAACTTGGTACTAGGAATTACTTAGACTTAAGACGATTACCCCAAACTCAATGGCTTAAAACAATAAGGACTTGGATCACCATTCTATAGTCACCTGGGCACCTTTTCTCTGGTTTTCTTCAGTGGTTTATTAAATTTCTATTTGGCTCACGAATCTGTGGTCAGCAGAGAGTTTTGCTTGTGCCTGAATCATGTCCTAACTGTTGGTAAAATTTTTGTCAGGTTAGGACTGTTGGCTTATWATGTGTCTTAATTTTCTTCCATGTGGCCTGTTAGCCTCTAACAGGATAGCTTGGGAAAACCCACAATGGTGACATGTTACAGAGAACAGCAACACAAAACAACTCTAGTTTCTAAGCATTTTCCATACCTTGGCTTGTGTCCTGTTTGCTATTTATTCCCAACAAATAATGACCAGCTCAGATTCAAGGAATGGAGGGATAGACTCTACCTCTTGATGGTAGATCTCTAGTGTATCTAAGGATGTGAATACAGAGAGAACAAATGTGTGGTCATTTAATCATCATCCACAAATTCAGTTCATATCATAATAAAAAAAGTCAGCCGACATGTATCACATGCTTACAATGTTCATGTATTGCTGTGAGTTCTACATGTATGTTTCCTACAACAGCACTGAGACCCAAGTAATTGTTTTCTTATTTTCAGAGGAATGGCTTGAGGCTCTGAAGAATTCATCTAACACAGTCATCTAGCCAGTAAATGTGGAGCCAGGGGAACTCAGGATTCTCATCTAGGCAGTGTAGCTGGCTCCAGAGCCTGGGAGCTTGTAAGCACTCTGTTGTCCTGTCCATTAGGAGCTTGGCGAAACTTGCCTGATATGCCACCGTATGGCTAACAGCTAATGTGTACTAATACCAACTGAAGACTTAGGAAATACCTGGCTGGCTCTGTTTCAGACACTTGAGTACACAGTGGTGTTTCATTCTCACCACAGTCTGATCCATTAAAACCCTACTTTTAATCTCCAGCATACTGATGAGGAATCCAACGCTCTAGGAAGTAAGTTGCATGTGCAGTCTCACAGCTAGAAGATGAGTAAGCACTTGTGTAATTCACACCTTCCTTTCATTTGTTTAGACTTTGTTTCAGTCTCAATTTATAGGCGTCGGGGGAGAGGAGCTCTTAGATCTTTCTAGAACTTAAATGAAGAAGATGAATAAACATAAATGAAGACGAAAAAGTGCTAGATGTGGTGGCTCATGCCAGTAATACCAGCCCATGGGTGGCTGAGGCAGGAGGATCACCATGTGTTATGAGCAACTTGGGCTGCTGCACTGTCCCTATACCATGGAGCAGGAATACCATGGACTGCCCAATACAAATGGCATAGTAGAGTTTGTAATTCAGTAACTTTACAGTCTTCCTATACTTGCTTCTTGCTCGTTGGTTTCTTAGCCTTATATAGATTTTATAGATTCATTTAACGGATTAGACTGGCAGAGATAAAATGTTGGACAACAGTTTATAAAGTCATCCTCACTGGATGATAACCATTTAGACCATTTAGAAGGCTTCTCACCCTTCCTAATGCTGTGAACCTTTAATATAGTTCTTTCTGTTGTGGTGACCCCAAACTGTAAAATTATATTTGTTGTTACTTCATAACTGTAATTTTGCTACTGTCATGAATCRTAATGTAAATATCTGATATGCAACACCTATGAAAAGGTCCCTTGACCCCCACGTCTCACCCATGGGTTCGTGACCTACAGATTGAGAACTGTTGATTTAGAAGAACTAAAAGTAAGAGGATTGAGGAATGTTGGTGTGGGGACTGTAAAAAGCTCCAGAACTTCACAGTAAGTTATTATCTTAATACGTCTACAAGAGTTGATTTTTAATTAAATATTTGTGTGTTGTATACACATGCAGCTGCATGCAGGCATGTAGACATGGCATGCTTGTGGAGGTCAGAGGACAACTTGCAGGAATTGGCTCTCTCCTTCCATCATGTGGATGATGGGGATGGAACTCAGGATATCAGACTTGACGACAAGCACCTATACTCACTGAGTCATCTTACTTGCCCTCATAGTTATTTTTCAGGGATGAAAATAGTTTTGTGGTATAATTAGAAATATTCCCATAGATGATGAGGAGATTGATATTTCTTAGGTGGCTCACACTTGAGAAAGGACAAATAAATAAGATCCTATTGAAACGGACACTCTAGAGTTGCAGTGAACTTTTGAAGTCTCCAACTTTTCAGATTTTACCTCTCAGTTTCCGGTTTTCTGAAGCAATAATGTAGTTCCAAAGAAGAAAACTGAGAGCTCTCAGGACTCAAGATGATGGCCCAGTGGCCACTTAAGACCCACGCATGAGCATAGTGAAAAAAAGAGGGGCTATGAGTGATTTGCACATGGTGGCCAGGGTGCTTTAGGGGAGGAGCCAGTGCAGGACATGAGAAGCCACCACGAGCGAGCCTGTCCTTCAATGGCAGGCCCTAAGATGTGTCTCTATCTAACACAACCGTCTGTCTATAACTAAGTGAAGGCAAAGGCTCCCATTTCTGAAGCACTCTTGCATTGAGGCCAAAGAAGGAAACTGAAGATGATGAGAAGAGATGTTTCTGTTGATTTCCAGGGTTAGTGCCAGCAGCCGCAGGCAAAGAATACCTTGGAAGATGCCAGCTAAGTGTTTCACGGGAAATAGCGCACTGTTGTGCTCAGCTAGAACCATCATCTTGCCTGTCTCTTCCTATTGTCATCCTTTACTTTATGAGAAATTATAGAAAAAAATACTAGAGCACCATATCTCTGGCTCCCATATAGAGCAGGGTCTACTTTGAGATGAGAGCAAGCCAGGTTATGGGAGTAGTGTTCTGTGGCAAAAGCTCCAGAGAGCGAGAGCCTGCAGCAAGAAAATACCAAAAAGTCTATGGTGCTCCAGCTAGCAACACACGAACACTTGTGTTGGGTTTTTTGTTTGTTTTGTTTTGTTTTGTTTTGTTTTGTTTTGTTTTGTTTTGTTTAAGACAGGGTTTCTTTGTGTGTAGCCCTGGCTATCCTGGAACTCAGTCTGTAGATCAAGCTGGCCTCAAATTCACAGAGGTCTGCCTGCCTCTGCCTCTCAAGTGCTGGGATTAAAGGCATGCATCACCGCTGCCCAGCTGAACACTTATATCTGCAAAATGCCTTCAATTTCTGGGAGAAAAGATGTAGAACAGAAAATGAGAGTTCTCAACCAGAATGTGCTAGAAGGTCAGTGATACACGTGTGTTTTTTCCCTTGGGGTGGGGGAAAGCTGTTAAGGGGTCTAAAGAGACCCCTGTGTCAGTCAAATGACTGCTGTTCATTGACTCCATTCATTAAATTACTCTACTTGTGGACTGTAGAACTCTGAGGTTGAGTAGAGATTAGAAACTTTCAGATGATTTGAGAGATAGTATGGCTGGTATTGTGGGGTAAACGCTTGATGAGTTTGGCTGCTTAGCTCATAAAAGTCCTTATAAATGTTCCCAAGCAACCAACATGGAAGGAATTAAAGGCACACCTTGGAGGTCTGGATTGTAGTTTCTTTTTTGTGTGTCATATATGGGCAAGACAGCAGCAGATTACATAAAGGGAAAGGACTGCCTTTTTGTGCCCTTGGAGCAGGGCTGAGATCGGAGTAGGTTTGGTCTTTGTTACTACTTGCAATGGTATTTGTAGACAGAAAGAAAACATAGAATTGCAGTTGGCTAATTTTTCAGATTGCTGGAGTAGAAGGTGAAAGAGCAGGGGGTTGCATGCACCTCAGCAGAAGCTGCTCTCCTGGGAAAACACAAATTCCCCAGGCTCCAAATGGAGAGTGTTTTCTTTCTCTTGGAACAGACTGTTTTGTTTTTGTTTTCTGCATTTTTACATTTTTTTATGTGCAGCAACTGCTGTTTGCCTTGTCTGATTTTTAAATCATCAGAGCCATTCACTGCATGTGTTTCCTTTATCATGTATAATACTCAGCATGTCCAGTCTGCTTCATATAAGTTTCCTGAGAGAGTTTCAACTCTCCTGTAGGCTTCCTTGGCTGCACCCTTCTGGCCCTCTGGAAGGCAACATTCTGCAGGTCTGTTCTCTTCTCTATGGACTGCCCTCATTATCTGACTCCATTTGAATGTCTGGCATATGGTGATTAGCTCCTGCACTGGGTGTTTAAGCTCGCCCTGCAGATTGATGTACATCCATGTGCACGTGCCTCCCTCCAAATGCAAGCAGAGCACAGATGCCGTTATTGTGTGGGCAATCATACATTTGCTATGAAACTAACTAAAGTTTTATCCTCCTGCCTTAGCAGGCATAATATTTACCTCATTGATCTGGGTGGAAGGGAGAGAAGAGAAAGAAGAGAGGGGGGTAGGTGTGGGGCAGGCAGAAGGGAGAAACTAGAGAGTGGGAGATAGAGATGCCATATGGAAATGGTTGGAAAACAGATGGGGGAAGTCTGGAAAAATCCAATTTGTTGTTCTCAGGTGTTTTAAGGAATGTCTCCATATGAGGGTGTTAGAAAGAATTTCGGTGCACACAATATGAATGAGATGATAAATGAGGCAACTTCCCAGGTAAGCTTTAAGTAATGAAATTGTACTAGTACCTGATAGTTTGATGCAAAAGTTAGATATCTGTGTGTATTAGGCAGGGTCTGAGTGGGAGGAGTTGGCCAGAGTGGGGGCAGTCAAGTACCTCTTAATGGAAAGAAAAAGCCTGAAAATAATCTTATTGTAATCTTGTCAGCAAGGAAATGGAAAGGAGGAACAGAAAGTTCCTTGCTGAACGGTTGACTAGCCCAGTTGCCTCATGGAGCAGCAGGCATTGGCAGGAGATCTGTTACCTATTGTCAGATCACTCACTTCTCTTTCTTTGTTATTACCTCAAGGTTTTTGTGTTTGTTTTGTTTTTAGTTTTATTTTGTTTGCTTTTGTTTTAATTTTTGACACAGGGTCTCATGCTTTGGCTCTGGTTGGCCTGGAGCTCATTATATGAACCAGGCTACCCTCTAAACCTCAGAGATCTACCTGCCTCTGCACCCCCCCCCAAGTGTTGGTATTA
>BDUI01000216.1:76658-89586 GCA_002335545.1 Apodemus speciosus
CACACACACACACACACACACACACACACACACGCTATATCCATTGCCATCATTAGGGAATTACTTGAATCAGAATCAAACTGTAAAATAAGAAGGTTCCTTGCTGAGGGGTGCATATCACATCTGCATGTCTAAAACAGTGGGAAAGAAGCCTAATGCGAACAAGGAAAATCCTGGTGTGGACCTCAGGGATGGATATGCATGGGGGCTTAACGCCTAGGTGAAACATTTAACCTCTGCGGTGGAACCTTAGTCCAGGGATCATGGAGAGGTTTCACAGCAAAATGTCATCTGAGGAACCCTGCTATATAAAATGGCAGACAAGTGGTCATAAATCTGTTTGGTGATTTTTGTGGTTCATTCTGGCTCTGTTTTGCAATATGGTAGTTTTCATTTCCTATTGAGTCTCCTGACACCATGTCCACCTGTGTTAAGATTAACACATTTTGTTAGTATGTGAAATATGATCAGGGTAAACAGCAAGAAATTGACATGTTGAGGTACCATCTCTGATCTTAGGGGAAATTAAAGGCAGAGAAAACAAAAGGGAGAAAGAGTTAAAGAGAAAGAGGAAGAATATAGTGAAAGAGAGATGGATACTGTAAGGTGGTTTARAATTATTTCAAACCTTATCTATAGTATCCTCTTAAATACGAGAATTTCCCTCTAAACCAGATATTTTAGGCCTCCATCCTTGAAGTCCATTGTGAAAAGTGAGCTGATTTTTCATACTCCTTCCAGCTTGATCTCTCTTTGATTGTAAACAACAGGCAGGAGACATAGACATTTCCCACATACCTAGGTGGCTGAAGGTCAGGAGTTATCCCCAATACTATCATCTGACCCCTGAGCACAGAAAGTCTTTCCTACAGATCCCATGGTCAGATGCATTTGACTCCATCATCTAGCTCATCATAGATGCAGATAGAGCACTTTAGAGTCTAGCAGGAATCAATCTGGATCTCAGGACTGAAAAGACGCTCATCTACAAGAATGCTGCAGCCACATGCAGAACAGTTAGCACTGCTGATTTGTTTCCACCTCTGATCCCCAAAGCAGGGATTCTTTCAGCCAGTGAAGCTCAAGCACAAAACCACAGTGGCAGCAGGAGGAAAAGGTTCTATCCTTCTTTTTCAAAGATACCAGAGGAGCAACAACCATGTGTTTAAGCATGAGTTTGAGTTTGGTACATTATGTACGTGTTTGAAGAGAGAAGAGTCACATTTTCCAATGATATGCAGAAAGTGAAGAAAGTTTCAACATAAACACACATGATTTATTTACCACATAATATTAAGACTGTTGAGCCAAGCCAGGAAGCATGGGTGTGCCAGTAAACTCTTGACAGATACCAGAAGAAAAATGAGAACCCAGCTCAGTAAGTGGCGGGAAGGAATAAGTGCTGGGATTATGGAATTCCTTCTGAAGACCCCCTTATAGAAATGAGCACAGTGTTCTCAAGCTGTGGCCGATTTATACAGCAGGCGTCGTCTCTCATTTGTATGAGCTTGCCAGATATGGAGAGCCAGGATGCCTCTCCCCATAGGAAGAATAATTTTTCCTCAACTAGATAACCGGTTTATTGTCAACCTGTAATATATAGTTGTCAAGAACTCTAAGGCTGTGCTATCCAATATGGACATCTCTGGCTACAATATTATAAGTACGAAAACATGGTGACTATAGCATCTGGATTTAAATGTTTTACTTTATCTTAATTAATTTAAAATTTAAAAGAGGTACTTGATTAGTAGAAACATGTTAACATCTTTGAAACAAAGTCCATATGTGAACTTAGTGGTGTTTTTTTTTTATTCAGTTGTTTATTTCCTAAAGCCTGAGTCCAGCTCAAGTCCTCTTGATGGAAATTTCCCACCCTCACTTGAGAGGCCCTGTAACAAGCACATGTGATTTCAAACACAAAGTTAAAAGAGAGAGAGAGAGAGAGAGAGAGAGAGAGAGAGARTGTGAAATGTCTCATTAGTAATTGTGTGCAGTGATCACATATTTTAAAAGAATATTTTAGATAAATTAAATAGATCATTTCATCTCACCTCTTTCCCCTTTTTCTTTTAAAAACTTGGCTACAGCAAAAATTCAGATCCATGTGTGAGTTGCATTGTATTTCAGGAGAGAGGGTGATTTGGGTCTGCATTTGGTTGTTAAGGCTTACTTTGCAAGTGCAGATTGAAATGAACTAGGATGTAAGACAAATGGTGAGAACCTCTAATCTCACAGGGATGGAAGCTCTTCCTGTTCTTCCCTGCTGTTCCAAGAACTCACTCATCAATGGATATGCACAATGCAAACTTCTGAGTGCTGGGAAAGGTGGGGATCACTTTCTATTTCTATTTAACTTGCTTGCATGCTGTTGAAGTCTTAGGTCAATGAAGAATGTAGTTTGAAAAGGAGTCCAGGACAGTGTGTTTTCCTGCTTACCTGTCTGTCTTAGGTTGAGCTCCAGAAACGCACTCTGATCCAGGGGGTTTTATACAGGTAGGCTCCTGGAGAGTGCCTGTAGGATCTACAGATGGAGGGATGAGGTTAGGAGCAGGGCTGCCCATGCAGATGAGCTGAAGAGTCATGCATTTCAACAGAGATATCAGCTCTGGAATTGAGTTGGCCTCTGACAGTTTTCCAAAGTTAAGGAAGATATTCTGGCTTTTGTATCCTCCAACTGACCACTCTTTGGGTGTAGGTTGTCCCTAGATAGAAGGCAGAACCTTGACTGAGATAACTTTCTTCTAAACAAGGCAATTCCCAGAGCCATAAACAGACGAAAACTCTTACAAGCTTACAGTCCCAGCAGCTGGAGGTGGGGGTGCATTCATTCCAGAATGACAGGGAAGGTGATGTTGATGACACACTACAGCATCTACCGTGTGTGTGTGTGTGTGTGTGTGTGTGTGTGTGTGTGTGTGTGTGACAAAACTTTTCCTCGGGTGATGTAACATACATGTCTACTCATCCCAGCTAGGGAACTCATGACAGACCAAAGTACAGACATACTCCAAATTCAATTTGGTGAAGAAATGAATTTCTACAGGAGTATGGGTGAGGGGTTACTTATAGGAGCAGAAATGACTCAAAGAGAACTGCAGCACCAAAGCCCATCCCAGCACAGGTGACAGCTTACAAAACTGGGAACCTGGAGCACACTGCATAGCCCGCAGGCAGACCAGCCAGTTGGACAGTGTCCTTTTCAGGTGTCTCGGGTGGTCTAAATCTCTTCTAGGCAGCTCAGCTGGTTTCTGCTTCTTTCGAGCAGCCATGCTGGTCTCAGAGTTGTCTTTGCTGTTTTTCTCCTCTGAGAGTCTGAGTTAAGGAAGTCTGAAGGGGACTCTCAACTTTAATTGCTTATTCTGACAGGGCGGGGCCTAGTGAATCTGCTCAGTTTTAGGGACTTCCTGAAACCATTTTAAATTGTTTACCTTCATATTTAAGGAGCTCCCCTGAAGGGTGGAATGTTTTAATCTTGGAGGAAACTTTTATACCACATGCTATATCAATCTTGCTATAATCACCCTTTAGCTGAACCCAGAGATGCAAAGCCTTCCAAAGAGTTTCATCCTAGATGTTGGAACACAGAAAAATAAGAGATGCGCATAAAAATAAGAGAATTGCAGGTGGTGGTGGTAGAAGTGAACAGAGGCAGAATGAAAGAGGAGACTCGATATGATGCGATCATTAATGACTTCTTTGATGCCATACTCAGAGAGTTCTTTAACTTTTCTCTACCTTCTGAGAAAGGAGGAGAGGGAAGATTGATCCCAAACTAGATTCCCTGTGTAGATCAGGTTATAAAAGAGAAAGCCAAGGCTGTCATTTTAGACTGGGATTGTACGGACTTTTCATACATGCTGACAACAAGCTTAGGAAGAGGGCAGGGGCCAGAAAGGTTCCCAGTTCCTTCAAGGTTGGTGTGCAATTAGCTGGGCCAGAGCTCTGTAGCCACTTAGACTGAAGACATGATTGTAATTCTTCTCTGTGTCTTCCTGCCAATCTAGCTGGCTCTTTTACTTCCTACTTTCTTTATTTCTAATTTTTTTTAAAAAAAATTTAATTGAATTTATTTTTTTACCTATTCACTTTATATCCCACTCACTGACCCCTCCCAGTCACTCCCTCCAACAATTTCCTGCTTTCTATTTGCTCTTTAGGCCAGGCTTTTTTTTTTTTTTTTTTGGTACCATCCTCTACTTGCAAACAATGGTTAATACGAGATACACAATAACCTATGATCATTGGATAGGACAACATTCCCCAAAGCCTCTTCTGCTTCTCCTGCCTGTTATCTGCACTTTAGCAGCTGCGCCTATTGCACATGTACGTGCTCATACAGAGATGCACACGCTCCATTACTCACACGTCTCTGAACCTACATTAGTGCAAACAAGGCTGAAGCTGCCTCAAGGTACTTCCTTTCCCTTGCAGCTTCCTCGCTTTCCTATCTGCAGCCACCTTGTCTTTGCCTCTCATTTCATACTGCCTCTGAGAGAGAAAAAAACTCATTATTTCTGATTTAGGGGCTCTTAATGCCCTCCCCTACTACATGTCATGCCCGTTGCCAGCTTGTTACAGCATCGCAAGAGAATTTGGAGCCTGGTTTATCTGCCAGAGGTAATGGCTCTCTAGAGGAATGAGGGTTGGAGAGAATAGAGACCAAGAAAGGGAGTGAAAGGAGGGAGGGGTTAAGAAAGGATTGGAGTTTTCAGAGTTGTAAGCCTTGGGACGTTTAGATTAGTTGGGTCCAGCCACATGATAAATACTGTGTGTTTTTATCAGACGTCTAAAAAAAACTAGCAGAGCCAAAGACATGTCACTGAGGCTTGGGGGCAGCTATAGAGGAAAGCTATAAAGGGCTTGTTAAGCCCATCCTCCTCCTTTCCTCTTGGAATGTAGCAAATGTTCAGATCGTGGTCATGAAGTTTACAAATGAACAGCTTTCATAGATAACCTTTGTTGTATTCATCGGTCCAAAGGGCAGGAATTAGGGACCCTTTGTTTCCCTTAACATGCGGGTTTGACAAATAGTAGGGGCTCAGACAATGCTTAATAATGTGTGATGCAAACATCAACGATGTTTCCCAGCTCCTTTGGATTTGGCTCTCAAAGAAACAGACCAGGACAAAATTATCAAACTGTAGATAGCTTCTGGGAAGGGGTTTATATGAAAAAAACACTGGTAGATAGTGAGGACACTGTGTAGGGAAGAAGGACAGTCAACTAAAGGAGGTTCCTTAGCTTAGTCTTACAGAAGGATAATCTTAGCCACAGGCAGGGGACTGGATGTTTATACACAGCTTCCCAAATAGACATTGGTAGGGTTGAGCTCCTAGGAGTGGTGTTTCTCTGGCATTTTCAGCTGACTTTGTGCATGGGCCAAGTTAGCCTTCCACGATCCTGGCTAGGAAAAAAATCAGGCTCAGAGGCCCAGGCATCAACCAATGGCAATCTACTAGAACCTACTAGTTAAACTTGAGGGCTACATATTGATTACTAACAGAATATCTATTTTTAATTATTTTTATGTTTATATTTTTAAATTTTTATGTCCATGCTTGGCAGGGAAGAATGCAGATGCCCAAGGAGGCCAGAAGTGGGTTCAGCACCTGATGCTGGTACTGGGAACAGAGCTCAGGTCCTCCTGTCTTCTTAACCACTGAAGCATCTCTCTAGTCCTGATAGTGTTTCTTATGGTAGTAAAGTTTCTTGTACTCACATATTCATTGAACAGCTAGTTTTCCGGCTCTTCCTATGTTCCTGGCATTGTTCTGCTGCAGTAATGAACAAAACTTGACAATCTCTGCTCTCAGAGAAACTTCTGTTTAATGGAAACTAAGAAGTATGTCATACAGCTCGTCAGCTGGTGATGCCATAATAAAACAAAAATGGAGGATAATTATGCCTTGCTGAGGGTGACTTATTGACAGGTCCAATCCAGGAAAGCTATACCAAGAAGTAGAGAGCTGAGTCAAAAGACAGAGGCTATCGGAGAAAGAGATTTCTTTCTTTTCTTTTCTTTTCTTTTCTTTTCTTTTCTTTTCTTTTCTTTTCTTTTCTTTTCTTTTCTTTTCTTTTTTTCTTTTTGGAGACAGGAGAAAGAGATTTCTAACCAGAACAAACGCCGCCCACTCAAAAGGCCCATGGCAGAAATATGTCTACCATATCCAAGGAAGAGCAAAGAGTCTGGTGTGAATAGAGTGAGGAGTGGACTCTAGGAGTTGAATTCAGAGAAATCCTGAGGTAGGAACAACAGTGCAGGTCAGACAGGACTTTGAGGGTGATGCATAGGCCATTGCCTCTTATTATCAATGGGATGTGAGGAGGGCTTTTTCTAAAACTTGATGACTCATTTTGCAATGTTGAGAACATTCTAAGGTCTGGCAAAGATGAGTGAGAGCCTACAGACCTGTTAAAGCGTATCTTCCAGAGTGTTCCAGTTCACTCCATAATAAAAGGAAATAAATGTGAGTGGAACCAGATGTATCAAAGCCTATACGGGACATGGCCACAACACTGTTTCTGCTGTATTCTGTTGGGCTGAAACAAATAGTAAAGCAAGCACAGATGAGAGGGGAGGGGAACCATACTTTGTGATAGGAGATGCTGAGAAATCACTTTGTGAAGGGGTATGAATACAAAAAGGAAAATTAGTGCAGTCACTTTTTCAAAGTCTACCATGACAAATGACCTCAAGTTGATTTTCTAACATCCTTACTCTTATATCTGCGGGGCACCTTTTTCTATGGCATACAATGAAGCAGAGAGTCCAAGAAGGTGCACTGTATGCACTTCAGACTACAAGCATCATGTGTAGCACTGTGTATGTATGTATGTGCAACATTCCCTATCYCCCAGGAGACTTCTGGGTAGCTCAGGTTTTTTTCCTCTCTGAAGTGTCTCTTAAAACATAGGAAAGAAAAAGAATGTTTTGGTAGTTTATGGTTACAATTTTTTCCCAGGTCCAAAATGACTTTGAAGTCTTAGCTGTAAACTGAAGGATAATTTGGCGTGTTTTACTCTATGCATACTGTGCTGTGGAACAAAACAAATGGTTCATAAAGCTGAAACCATGACCTTCTGAGCATATGAATGCTGTGTACTTCCTTGGGGTCGTGGGTGACAGTTGCAGATAGTAGCGTGCATCCCAAGCAAGGTGTCCTAAAGTTCAAACTTTACATTCTTCCTCTTTTTAGTGCAGCCTGAGAATGAAAACATCTAATCAAACACCCATTCAGTGACCTGAACCATTTCTTAGATGCAGTGGGTGATAATCCTCTCCGTGTACCACTAAATGCCTATTTGATTTCAAAGAAAATTCTCCCTGAGAAAGGTCTTTGGGTACATGTAATGAAGGAGGTGGTGTCCATAGCTTTGTATGACATTTACTTTAATAAGTTGTGGGAGTGATTTAGTGATCATAAGGCACTGACATTTGAGAAGGGAAAGACAAAGTTCACTGCTCCTGATGTGACTTTTCTCTTCACCTCTTGACTCTGGCTTTACAGCCATGGAAACTTTGAAAGATGGGGTATTCTCTGAGTTTTGGAAGCAATAAAATTCTTCTTTTGAATACATAAGCCCAGATGAGTTTCTCCTTAATATATCTGATGTTGCAGATGTTTTTATTGAGGAGAAGATGTTTTTCATTGTATTTGAATTTTCTCTTGTGTTCTGTTTGTGGAAATGAGTGAGAGCTCAGTTTGGAGTACCTGGAGTGGATCTCCTGCAAAGAAATTTTCTGTTACCAACTTTTTGATGCCCAGTTCTTCCCAGTGAGAACAAAAGACTATATATGGGTTTTATAAGGAACTCTTGAAATGTCTCAGCTATGTGACAATGTATTAATGGTTAAGAATCAATTAACAGTCCTCTGCAAAGTAAGCTTTACTTCCTCTACAATACTTAAATCTAACCAACATAGCTGTTTACTTTCAAATATTTTTTTTCAGTGCTTCAAACATATCACAGGGACAGATTCTCTGGCCTCAGGAATGTTTTATCTGCCACTCATGAAATCTTGTAGAGATGAGGTATTGTTTCCAAGTTTTCTGAACCATAGAAAATAGCAGAATATTAACATTTGGTACTTGTTGATATCTGGTAGCCATTTTGCTAGCATGTCAGGGGCAACTGTGTCAGGTTTCTGTAGAGTTGGAACCTGCAATTAATTCAGGAAATATATAGCTAATGGGCATGGAACTGAGACCCCTTCCCTGGTACCATTGTGTATTGCAGAGGTATTCTAGGATAGGGAGAAATTATAGCTGTGGTTTCCAAGGAGTAAGTGACRATGACCCTCATACTCAATGGTTTTCTTTTTTTTATTAAATGTTTTAAGTCATAATTTATTTTTACTTTAGAAATAACAATTGCATATATAACTCTTTGAAATGGAGAGTAGAATGACAATTTTCAGAAGCTGGGATGGAATGGAGGAGATGGTGGTCAGTGGCTTTTTTAATGCTCTGATGGATCACAGGGATTGGAACTAAGAAGGCCACTGACACACTGGCTTTGTCTCAAGCAAGGCTGCTCATACCTACCCCAGAGGCTCTGAGAACAATAATAAGCTAACTCCCATCTTAAAATCCAGATTACCAGGGGATTACAAAGGTAACCAAGCACAAAGAAGTATGGATATCAGAATATTTTAACATTCTCATCACAGACATAGGAATCTTTATTACTGCATTAAATAACAAGCTTTAATGAGGAAGTTCATCAACCATCATCATTGGAAGTAAGGATTAGATAAATAAGATTTGAAGATATCAATTGTAACATGTTAAGAAAATATCTAATATTATTCATATCAAATTCACAAATACTGCTAATGCCTCTGTGCTCTTTTTTCATATAATCAAAGCAAACATCAAGTTTCAGTCATAAATTAATGAAAACAATCTATTCAAGGTGCTTTCAACTAGGTTGAGAACTGCTATGTGTGTCATCTGTTGTACTAAATAAAGCCTGAACATCCATTATTGCCACAGCCCATAAATACAGAATCATTAGCCTCAGTCTTTAGATGAGGACTCAAGAGTTTGGACATAATTAATCCAACATCATAGCAGTAGAGTACTATATCTAAACCAGAGCTTTGTGACCCATGAGTCAGTTTTCTTGCCCACTGCATATTCCTGGGTTGTGTTTTCCCTTAAAGAATGCTGGCATGAAGGATACTCAAAGACTTTTATGGACCTTAGCAACAGTGCTGTTACCTGGACTTCACATAGATTTCCAAAGCTGAAGGAAACTTCATTTTTCTTTTGACAGCTCGACCTAGGAGAATGTTAAATAGTTTTAAAAAAATACAAGTTCTTTAGCTCGATGTGATTATGTACAACTGTAACCTTAACACTCAGGAGGCCAAAGGCAGGAATATCAGTAGTTCAAAGTCACCTTCATATTCCTAATGAATTTGAGGTCACCCTAGGATAAGTGAGACCCTGCTTCAAAAAACCCAAAGCAACCAAACAAAAAAGGCTATTGAACTTCCAAGACCACACATTTGGGAATCCCTTCATTCCTTCCCAAATGGTAGGAGCCCCTGTTCCTTTGGCGTGTCAGAGCCAACACACACACAGGCCTGTAAGAGTCAATTATGCATATCTTTTCTCTTACTTATAGCATGGAATCATCTGTGGTAGGCCATTTGAAATCACGAAATCTCTAAACATGATGTAACTTGGGCATTTTAATTTAGAGATCCAAGTGTTCCGCATTTATCCTTAAGAGTGTTCCCTTGTCCCTTGTACATTCCCAGTCTTCACTCCTCTAAGAGAAAGGATTTAAATAAGCCCCAGACAACTAGAACCAGCTTGCTTGTACCACAGCCTGGCTTGCTACTTTACTGTAGCACTCTTGGATACTGATGCTGTTTTAAAAGATAGGTATAAGCTGCCTTATGGTCCAGATTTGCTAAGGCCAACAGGTTAAGAAATAATTTCATTGAAAAGACGATTGGTTATTCACGGGTCCTAAGACAAGCCAGGCAAGGCAAAGCTATGAAGGAGCTGCACAGAGAAGTGCCAGGACAATGAAAAGAAGAGGAATAAGAACCTTGACTGTGGCTTCCTGATGAGGTAGACTGAGCACCTTAGGATTGGCTTGTGTGAAATTTCTGCCTGATCTGGGGCATAGGAGATGTCCTCAGTCTAGTATCTGGCTCTTGGTTGGTGAGTGCAGTGGAGGTGAGAGTGGCTTGGAATGCAAAAGCTCCATAAGCAAGGTGCATATGGTATGGACTCTGGACTGGTTCATTGCAAATGAAAGACATGCTGCTAGACAAGTTTGCTACCTCTAGGAATTAACTAGCCCTGGAAAGGGTATGCAGGATTTCAAGATGTCAAAGCAGCAGACACCATTAAGATAGCAGCTAATACTTAATGTCATAAAATAGGAGGAGGAGGAGGAGGAGGAGGAGGAAGAGCAGGAAGACGAGGAGTAGGAAGAGGATGATTGGCCAGATGGCTTAGTGGATAAAAGTCTTACCACAAAAGCTTTAGGATCTCAGTTTGAATCCTGAAGAACCTATTGTGGAGGGAAAGAACTGACTCCCAAAAGTGGTACTCTAATCTCTACACATGCAACATATATGCTACATACATATCATACACACTATAATAAAAAATACAATAGGAATGAAAAGGAAGGAGGAAGAAAAGGAGAAGGAGATGATTATTGGAGTGTATTGTATAAACTTTTCCTGGGGAGACCTGAACAGATGTCTACTCATCATAGTTAGGACACCGTCAACAGACCAAATTAACTATTCCACCCAAGTCTAGCTTGACAAACCAATGCAATTATTGGTCTTACTTACAAGAACATGAGTGAGAAGTTAATGAGAGTATGAATGATCGCCAAAAAGGCACAAAAAATCTTACACCAGCATGCCAGCATAGATGATGGCATTTCCATAGTTCTAAAGACAGACCCCCACTGCAGTTAATCTTTCTTCCATCTTCTATATACTGGTTTAGCTGCTCCCGAGACCATGAGCAGTTGGACAGAATTACACAAAGCTGGAATGAGACATAGGAAGGAGTGGCTGAAATATGGGTGATGACCCCTCCCCTTCTCTGGGAAATGGCCACAAGTCTCTGCCTATGCATCTTTTGTTGATGATCAGCTTTTCTGATTAAGATGGCAATGGCTATTGTGCAGAGAGGACAGTGATGCACAGCAGTAGTTTTCTCATCGGTGGTGTGAGGTGTTTCTCCCATTCCCTGGCTACATTTTAGCTGTAACTGCGAGAATGTCTCACATCACACTTCTCAGTAGCCGCTGACTATAGAAGCATAAGAAAAATAAACGTTGAAATTTATGAACAACTTAAAACCTGAGACAGCTCTGTGGTGGTAGATCCACAATGACTTGGGTCACTGCTACGGAATTCCATGTGCTTTCATTCAAACTTCAGGGGACACACATTTCACACTTTCAGAARCCAGGTGAACACTTAGAAGAAATAAACCCTCACCAGCATTTTTATGTCACCACCGTGTCCTATATACGAAAAGAAATGTCTTCTAGGGACTTGGGCAAATTCTGTACTCAAGATCCATTATTTCAGAAGTTTACAGTGGTAGCTAGATGAAATAATCTGCAGACTAAAGTCTTTCATTATCTTTAGAGCTGAGGTTGAGGTCAGGGAGGGCAGTGGAGGTAAAACATCTTCTGAGATGTCCTCCAATGCTGAAATATGCTGCCCTGGAGTTTTGCTGGTTGGCCAAGGTTAGATAATAGACTCTTACATGACCCACATAGAAGAGATGATAAAATAGATGAAATAGCAGCCTGGCCCTTGATCCCTGTTCCTGCCAAGTTCTAAACAGCATCAGGTACCAAAGAGGTTTCCAAGTAGACTGCTTTTCAGTTTTTCCAGGGCCCCAGAAAAGCAATCCTCTGCTAAAGACCAGGACTGCGTTAGCCAGGAGAGGCTCCCTACTTTTTCAGTCCTAGCTGTGTACGGGAGTTGTAGCCAGGAAAAAGATGGCAGTGCTTTTGATTCTGAACTCAGTGGCAATTCAGAGGCTGTAGAGCCGTCTGTGGCCTGATTGGATCCTGGACACTGACAACATTCCTGCTGTACAGACACATGCCTACCTAAAGACTTTGATGGATTCTGGTGGTGATCATGGCATGCAAGCCTTCAGTTCTCGGCTGGGATTAATGCATCATAGGGCATGACTCAACCTTTTAAGAATCAGCTCATTGGGCAGCAGAATGAGTTCGCCACAGGAATTAAATACAGATGCTTTGGGAAAACATGTTGTTCCCAGTACCTAGTGTGCTATCTGCATATAGTGGTTACTCAATAAGTGAAGACTATAGAACACATGCTTGAAGTGTCATGAAATGACAACTTGTCCCCCTTGTCTCTTTGCTTAATAGTGGAGTTTGTCTGAAGTCAGAATGAAGAATATTTTAAAGTTAAACAGCAGTCCCTAAAGTATAAAAGCTAGAACTGATTGATAACAATAACTGCCCGTTAGGCATAACAAACACTTCCAAATTCAGTGGGACCCATCCATTATTATGCCTTCCATTTTGCGGGTCAGCAGGATGCTGCTGCTTGAAGCCATAGCTATTTTCATGCCAGCCAATCTAGTGAGGGCTTGGATTTGGGGTTATATCTAGTTTGCTCTGTATGGGTCCATGGACTCCCCAGAGTGTGTGCTGCTTCTTGCAATGGTAGGAACCCAAGAGGGCAAGCCCCGTAAACATAAGCACCTTCGAAGATTTGCCTCACATGAGATACTTGGCCGGCCATTTTGCCAATTTACCAGTGTTCCAAAGCCATTCAGCACGTGCCCTGCTCTCTGAAGAGTAGGAATGGAGGAAAAAAGAAGCAGTAGGATCAGATGAGCTGAATAGGAAATTTAGCTCTGCAGCCTCCCGAAAGTCTCTGTGCAAG
>BDUI01000216.1:100158-113139 GCA_002335545.1 Apodemus speciosus
GGGGGGAGGGAAAAAGACATGATACATTGGGGGGGGGGCGGGGAAACCAGGAAAAGGGAAATGAAATGTAAATAAAGAATATATCCAATAAAAAAATTAAAAAAATAAATTAATTAAAAACTGGTGAGATAGTAATTGTTGTTTACTTTGGATTTTAAAATTTTTATCTAGAACATTATAAACTCCTTGCAAAGCATGCATTAAGAAATATTGGACAAGGTTTACATAGATACTTGGCCAAGAGCTCCTGGAAATAGTACAATCCAAATCTGTCTTAACACTGGCTACAGTTTTTTTGTTGTTGTTCTTTTAAATGGGAGTAGCCTGCTGGGTCTTCGATATTGATGATATGGTTCTAGGTCCCATGACCTTGAAATAATTACTGATGAGTTGACACCTTTGAAATAGCTTATTGGGACATCCTGGACTAAGAGAATCATGGGGAGACAGGAATCCACCTACCTCCTCTTTCCTACACTGCTTCCTAGTTCATGCTTGCTTGCTATCTCCATGTCTAACATCACCTCATTACTTCCAACCTCTGTCCCTCAAATAAAGTCATTTTTACCGGCTGAAGGCAAAATCAACAATTGCATTACATACAAAATCCCCTATCATGAGGTCCCTAGTGGCAGGGTTTTATTCTCCTGTATATCTTGTTTCTGATTTTGCATCTTGGATCTGGTTTTCTGAGGCAGCATCAGAGCCAGGGATTCTAGTGCACCAGATTTATTTTATTGAAAGAGTACTCAAAAGGGTTGAAAGAAGCTGAGTGGGGAAGAAGACATGGTTGAGCTGAAGTGTGGTCTCAAAGATAGCCTAACTTTGCTCTGTTGGATATAGAGAGGGCATTTGCAGCTGCATCACTCAAAGGCCAGAAGTTCCCTTTAGGGAACTGAGCAACTGACCTTCCAGGAAGAATGGCTCTCCTCAACCAAGGGTAACTCATCTGAAAAGAGGAAAGTTGAGAGCCATCTCTCAGATCCTAGAGAATTGATACACAGGCAGAGTATATGGGTTGGGTATCCTGTCCCTACTATCTTCTTTGATGTCCAGTGGACCATTGGAAATAGATAGTGCTATTGACTGTCACACAGTGCCATCCAGGGTTTAGAAAGAGCAGGCCTTCATGTGGATGGGTACATGCTCAGCGTGATCAGAGTGCAGTGAAAGGGCTGTTTCACACTGCATCCTTCTTTTGATTACAAGCTGTCTATATTTTACTCTTGTGGGCATAATGATGAAATTGAGTCTATAATTTCTGCCCTGCCTGGAAGCACATTGACTTTATATTGAAATAATTCTTTTTAAAGAATGTTATTACATTTGCGTGCATGTGTGTGTATGCTCATGTACTTGTGTATATGACAAGTGTGAGCAAGTGTGTGTAGGCTCGTGCCACAACAAATGCATAGAGGTCAGAGGAAGACATTATGAGGCTAGTTATCTCCCTCTACCCTTCTGTGAATTCCAGGGACTGAACCTGTGCTGGCTACGCTTACACGGAAAGTTCTTTTGCCCAGCGATGAGCCACCTCTCTGGCCTAATGTTGAGAATTTCAAAGCCTGTCTGTGAACTGATAACCTGGAAAAGTGGCATGATGGAATTTATTCACTGGTAGATGGGAAAGAGAGGCAGGAGCCTTTCCCAGTCTGGCCTTTCAGAGATGATTCACAAGCTGAGGCTCTGAGGCATGGAAAGCAAACAGCAGACACAAGAACGTTGCACGCAATTGCTTCCTTGAAGTCATAATAAACCTGGGGCACTCAGATGACTGAATTGTATGTTTACTAGGCTGAGGTCAGGTTTTGTTTTGGGAGCCTTCCTTGATTATGATTGCATATTATTATATGCTGGACATCTAGGACTTGTAGAGAAGGGTGAGGAAGGGGGGAAGAGGAGGGGGAAGAGGGAAAGGAGAAGGAGGAGGAAGAGGTGGAGGAGGAACAACGAATTCATAAAACAGCTCCAACTATGAGAACATTGTTGCTTGCTGTAGTGCCTCTCCATGTTTCCTCCAGAGATGTCTGTCTGGTCTGAACATTCACACTGAAGATGCAGCAGTAGCAATAAACAGTACTGTAGTGCCTTTATGTTGGGAAAGGAGTCCTAACGTTGTTCTCAGTGTCTCATTGGGACTTTGTCTCTGCAAATATTGTAAACTCCTCCCTCAGCCTCCAGTGGGGAATAACAAAGGTTGGATGAAGTGTACACAGGAACAGGCCCATGAAGCCTTTGTGTTAGGCAGATTGAGGTTTGAATCTTGGCTCCACCACTTAGAAGTTGGGAGGGCTTCTTTAATGGGCATTCCTAAATGCTCTCGTGGCACTCTCTCTCAAAGCAGGGATATTATTCACTGCCCTGAAGGACTGTTCAGAAAATTCCATGAGATAGTATGATAAAATTTAATGTTATATTTTATAAATAACCACTACCTGGAAGCTGTTATCACTTTCTAAGAATGTTCTGTTGCATGCCAGGCTTACGGAGATGCAGAAATGTACAAGAGACTTACTTGAGGATACCAAAACGGAGTAACAGTGCTATTTGGTGGAACTTATTTTTCTAAGACACAGCCAAGGTGGGAAAGGGAGCATTGAGTGATAAAATGGGTGTGATAAAAACTGGTCTTGAATGTTCCAAGACAATTGTAATTTCAGGTATCTCATCTTGGTAAGCAACCAAGTGTACAGGTTTGGGATTTGTAAAATGTAACCTCTGTCCTTAGGAGAAAATGCAGCTCTGGAGTGAGTGACCTGCTTTAGGAATACTGGGAGTCTTTGGCACACCTTCAAAGAAAACAGTTTCCCTATGGAGCTGCTTCTGGTATTTATGACACCCCTCTCGACTGTTTGGTGGGGAGTTCATTGAACTGTGTTCATTCTTTTTTTTTTTTTTTAACTGCCCTGTTCAATATCGCACACCAACCTTTTAAAAGCCATTTTTTAAATTCATGTTTGTGTCAAGCTGAGGGAAGAAAGAAGCTAATTCATCTTTTAGGGTCCCTTCCTCTTCCTCCTCCTCCTCCTCCTCCTCCTCCTCCTCCTCCTCCTCCTCCTCCTCCTTCCTACACTGGTTAATGCCTCATTCTCCTTACCAAATATTTTAACAGTTTAGTTGCACAGCTTGGAAGGGGCAGGTTCCTGAGGAAGGCGGACACTCTCACTGAGCCTACACAGCTTTGCCCTTTGCTACTGGGGAGGGAGAGTGGAGGATTAAGGGCTACTGACTGCCTTCCAACCTTCTCTCTGACTGCTCTCCTTCCCTACCCCTTCGCTGTCTGGAACCTTCTCTATGCTCCAGTTAGCAAATGTGCATTTTAGCAGTCAAGCTGAAACTCAAGTGCCAGCAATAGACTAATGACATCTGACTTAAGAACAGCCTGTGTTTAAGAAGTCAAAGCTCTCTAGTCTGTCCAATGTTCCTGGTTTACAGCAAATTAAAAGGGGCCTTCAGCCCACTTCTACATACTAACTTTATCCAATGATCTTCCAGAAAGACACCCCACTTACCTTTGTGCCCCAAGACACCCCACTTTTGACTCTTTTCTCTCTATTCCTCTATGATTCTGAGTTTACAGTCTTTGCCCCTTTGCTTCTAACACAGGTTGTAAAAAAAAAACTTCTTATTTTAAATGACCTAATCTTTCGAGAACTTTAATGCTGTAAAGAAAAAAAAATCAATGTATTTCTTGCCTTTGTAGCCCATATATTTTAAAAAAAAAATGGACACAGCACTATGTATTTCTGGAGGAGAAAGTGCCGTTTAAATTCTTGGTATTTTCACTCCCAATGGTAGGCCTATTAACCTCCCATTAATATTGGCTTTTTAAAGGTAGTCAAGTCATTATGCCTTTGGTTTCACTTAAATCGCTATTTGATTGGAGTGAAAATGTTGTATAAGAGTGGTGATGTTGTAGCAAGCATGCTGTAACTTAGAACATGGTTTATAGTTACAGTGCCTCTATTTTGCTCAAAGTGTTACATACTAAGCACTATCATGCATGTCTTACAAATATGAACCCACTTGATCTGTCTTATAGCCTCAGGAAGTAGAGACAACTATTTTAAAATTGTACATATATAGTTAATTACTATGCATGTGAAGAGGTGTGTTTGTCTTTCTCTGTCTCTGTCTCTGTCTCTCTCTTTCTGTGTGTGTGTGTTTCACGCTGCATATGTGTGGGTTAGAACACAACTTTCAAAGACTGGCTCCCTTCTTCCCTCATGGGGGTTACAAGGGTTAAACTAGGGTTGTCAGGCTTGGTGGCAAGCTTCTTTACCTGTTGAGCCATTTGCCAGYGTAGTAGAGACAACTGTTACCTTCATTTCACAGCTGAGAAGATAAGGGGCCCAGAAAGGCCAAATGACTTGCCCAAGATCTTGCAAAATACTGAGATTTAATGATCCGAGACATTCTGGCTCCTAAGCCCCCAACTTTGGATTTTTGAATATTCCTTCCCTATCTAAAATGACCTTGGGCTCCACTTCCCTCTTTATACAATGAAGATGTAAGTTATTCTACTTTATTCACAATGGTGTGCAGTGATAATTTCAGGGTTGTCTTTAAAGCCATAACACCTGAGGTTTATCCTTTTCCCCTGAATGTGTATGTTGAAGAAGTTCCCTGAGGCACTCTGTTGTGTGATGTGGTTTCTAATTCAATGCCCTTTCTTTGGTCTCAACATAGAGAGGTAGTGAAGATACTGGCTTCCCAAAACACATTCTGAGACCCAGTAAGCTAGCACCGCGCTTTACTTTTTAATTAGCTTTTTAAGTTAGCTTACAGGATCATAGGTTTCCTTATGGCATTTTCATATATGTCTTGTTTTTGTTGGTGCTAATCTTGTCCCCACCTCCCTGTCTACCTCCTGCTGGTCCCTTCCTTCCCTCAATAGCTTCCTTTCTCCTTTAATGTCGTTTGTGTTCTATTACCCTCTTCTCCCCTTCAGATCTCGTTTGTCTTCTCATGAGTCACTTTCTTATTTCATGGCCTACATTTACCCTCATATGTTTGCGCATACATAAAAATGAAAATCTAGGATCTGCGTGTGAAAATATGAGATATTTGTCTTTTCAAATCTAGAGCTCCTTGCTTAATATAATAACTTCCAGTTCTCATCCATTTTCTTGTATAGCACATGATTTCATTTTTGGACTGAAGAAAATTACATTGTGCATATGTATACTTGATGTATGCACCCATCTGTTGAAGGATACCTAGCTTGGCTCAATTTTTAAGCTAGTGTGACTAACCAGCGCTCTTTAAAGGCATGGGTCCTCAAACCAGAAGCATGGGAGGCATGGTATTTGAGCCTGCATACTGAACATGTTAGAGGGAACTAGATATTCTACAGTTGGGAAACCCACTCAATACTGACATTCAAATGTCTGCAATCCTTGTGCTACCATGGAATCAACTTGTTAGGTAACATTTTCTTAACATCCCTTAGAATTTAGGTTCTAGAAATTAGGTTCTTCAAGACATTAGAGACAACAGGCTGACCACAGTTTTTAATGGTATCTACAGCTTGGAGTGTGCAGATTTGAAAGTTTTGTTCTTTAGTGCTGGTCCCATTTGTGTATATGGAGCTGTATAAATATTAGGAATAGGAGGACTCTTCTGTGAGAAAGACTGTGTATCTACTACACTTACACTTTACACTTACACTTCAGATTCTTTTGCTAAGGATATATAAGGTGTATGCATTTCCAGCAGCCATCATTTTTATAAATGTGTTCACTCCACTACAAACTGTACATGTAGAGCTGAGAAACTGACCTTTCAAGTGTCCCCTTCTTCGCAGCCCAATGGCAATATAAGCATGTGGATTATTTTCCCTTCTTCTCATACATGTCTTATATCATGGTTTCTTCACCCTTATTCATGGAGGTTTCCATGTCTTCTTTGTTGCTTTCTTCATTATTATTTTCCTCTTTTTAAATCCCCCTTCCTCTATTTTTCATGATCTCTTTAGACAGCAGGGTTCAAGGAGAAAGGGTGTCATTGGGCCTACAGACCAATGATTTCTACACATGAAGCTGGCCAACTCACATGGCGCTGCAGTGTTTGCACTTGATGATTTTATAAAGGTTTTCCTTACTCTATTTGCTAGTTGTTGTTTTAATAGTGTATAATTCAAAATAAATACCTGTGCTTGATTAAAAATAAAGCCTCCAACTCTAAAGTAAGGAATCAAATGAAGTGGAATGTGAAAGCCTCCCTGTCTTCTCTCCAAAGATAAACACTGATGACAAGTTCAACTTGCATAATTGTCACCGGGTTTTAGTCAATTCTCTCCCTCCCTCCCTCCCTCTCCCTCTTCTTCTCTCCCTCTCCCCCTCTCTCTCTGTGTATGTGAGAGAGAAAGAGAGAGAGAGAGATTTTCCCTCTGCCTCTACACATGCACATGATACTCATTTACTTGATTTGTAAGTGTCAGAAACATTTGCAGTTCCAAATGAGGTACCCTTTCGTTTTTTATTAGACACATGGTATTTAAGTTCATTCCAGTTCGTAATAGGAATACATTTTTTTCCATTTTCTGCTACCAACATTGCTACCTTATATATTCTTTCACACATAATGTGGCTCTCCTTTGCAAGTATGCCATCCAGTAGAGTTGCTAGTTCAAAAAGTCCTGTGTTTTCTAGCTGGAAAGAAGCATACACATTGCCCTTATGGTGAGGTTGTACCATTTATGTCTCTATCACATTTTTGTATGATGTCTAGACATTACCATGCTTTAAGTTTTGCTCCTCTAAAATATAGGTTACACAGGTCATAGCTACTGATTTGAAATGACAGTTATCATTTTTATCATGGTTTACTTTGCAGAGCTTAGATTTTATTCTCTCGCTTAATCTGCATGACAAACAGCGACATTAGAGAATTCATGTTCTTCACAGGAGGAAACTGAAGCCCAGAGAAGGAATGTTTCTTCTAATCCTTCTCCTATACTTCCACTGGGGCAGGGGTGGGGGTTCTGGGAGAGTATGCATTCATGCCTCAGGAACTTTCTTCTATATTATCCATTTTAATCCTCATGTCTAACAATATTATTCTTCATTTAACTTAGAGCAAAATCATGTCATGTATACTACTGAAATACAACTGGAGAATATGGAAATAAGCATTCTGTATTATTAGTTATTGACAAATGGTAGCTTGCTACCCAGTATATAATCTTTCTTTCTTCTAGCAAACCTTTCTATACTAGAGAGACTGAAAAGCTAGAAAAACTATCTCCCAGGCTCCCTTGCAGCTATATCCTAGTTGAAAAAAAATAGATTTTGTCAAAGAAGTGTAGCTGTATTTTCTTGAATCTGCTCTTGGGGATTTTCAGATTCCCTGGTTTCTAGGTCAAAGAACAATGACATACCTTCCCATGGCCATACTTAAGGCTAGAAAATATGTTAGTTGGATTAGATTAACAAATTTATTATGCTAGAGTATAGTTTAAATTGTCCAATTTTAAGATTTCTTGTGATCTTGTATAATGTTTCCCCAAACCTGTATATGATTTTAAAAATACATGTCTATTTTTATTAGATCCTTTGGTAAAATAAACAACCCTTAAATAGTTAAGAGACAAAAACAAGGCAAAAACTTCTACTTTCTCTATTATCAAAAGGTGAGATCTTCAGATGCCTTATTTCCTAGGCTTCAYGAGTTGATCATTTGCAAGTAAATAAGAGACAATATTATTGCTATTTTGACAAGTAGAGTATTTAAGCAATGAGATCTTTTCTACTGTGACTTGTGTGCTCCTGTGTACTTATCTATTATTATTTTCCAGCCATCACTCGTGCCAGATTTTTGCTTTGAGGTAGAAAGACACAAATACCTGAAGCCACACCTTACCACAGAGTGATGGAGATCAAAGTTTTTTTAAAAAATGAAGAATGACAAGACATCCCAGGTGTGTTTTTAAATCCCAGAAAAATTTTGCCTCTGGGAATTCTCTATGCTTCTTGCTAAAAAGGATTCTCCCGTTTAGACTGTAAAACATAGTAACATTTTATTTTTATTTTTCAGCTGTATATGAGCTTCTAGTAGAGACCTGACCTAATCTCACCATATTTTTTACAGGGAGTCTGGTCACTTTTGTTATTGTTACATTACCCAAGATCTGAAGAAAAAAACCTGGAGATTTGGTGGCATTTATTAGGTGATGGAGAACAATGTGTTCCTTTGTCTTAGGGCATAAGATAGATCAGCCCTTTTGTTAAGAGCCATGAAAGATATCTAGAACAATCTGTCTCATCTCTCAAAGTATGAATTTGGTGTTTCACCTCCTCACTCTAAAAAAAAGAAAGGCCAAGAATAATAAGTGCTTAACTCTGAGTATTTATTCTATGGTAGCTCTATTGCTATCTGTTCTTGTACATATTATCTCTTTTACACTTCCTCCTGAGTGTGATGTTGGCACTGATACTAGTTTAAAGTAGCAGATTAAATTTGCAAACACAAATTGGACATTTTGTTGGCATATGTTCATTGAACATAGTATTAGGTTTCATGAGGACATTTCCATACATGTATATGGTGTACTTTGACAATGTTCCAGTCCTGCATGTTATCCTTCCCTTTTTCCTTCCTCTCCTATTAGCTTCCTTAGTTGCCCTAGAATGAAACAGTAGAAAACGAACAATTCAATGGAATTTAGTACATTTACAATAGTGTACAGCTATCACTTCTAATTTCAAAATGATTGACATCACCCCCCAACACACACACACACACACACACACACACACACACACACACACACACACTATACCCTTTAAATGATTGCTCTTATTCCCATCTCATTCTGTAACCACTAACCTGCTTTTTGTTTCTATGTAGTTTCCTATTCTAGATATGATACATAACTAGAATCATACAATGTTAATCCCATTTGGCTTCATTCACCTAGCACAGTTTTTAATGTTCACCTATATTACAATATGTGGTAGTACTTTATTCCTTTTTATGACTTGATAAGATTTCAATAGAAGGCTGAAGAGAAACTCAGACTGGGGTTTGGTTCCCAATGCTCATATCAGGTGGCACACGACTACCTGTAACTCTAGATTTAGGGAATCTGAACAGGTACCTGCATACATGAGAGAGTGCGCACATGCGCACATGTGCACACACACACACACACACACAAATAAAAATGTATCTTAAAAACAATTCTGATATGTAGGTATACCACTTTCTCTTTGAATACCCACTGAGGTAACTTTGGGCTTCCTCTGACTATTGCGAGTGGTATTGCCCTTGACTAACATATGTACAGGTATCTGTATACCAGCTTTTGTTTCTTTTTGGCACATGTAAAAAAATGTGGTATGTGCAAACTTGCATAGTTAAGGCTAAATATAGTAATAAGAGCTGGAGATAAGATTAAAGCCCAGAGTCTTCATGTAACTAATACATGATGTGGCTTCCTGTACCCACACTACCGTGCTTTCCTGGACTCTGTCTTGAAAATCTAGTTTATACCAGACTCTCTTTAGCACGTCTCCCATGGTCCTGACAGGATTTAGGCAGAATCGCTTTCATCAATCAACTGTAGTCCAGCAAATGGTGTCGTCAGGATGTATCTTTCTTTAATCCCGATTTTTTAGAAAATAGGTATAACTGATTTGAGTCACTCTAGAATTTTTTAATTAATCATTTTATTTATTTACGTACCAAATGTTGACCCCCCTCCCATAGTTCTTCACCCAGTTCCCCTTCCAAAAGATTTTTGCATCAAGTTTTGTTTTTTGAAATTTTTAGTTTTTTTGAGATTATAGTATAAATACAACATTTCTTCTTTCCCTTTCCTCCCTCCAAACCTTCCCATAGACCCCTCTCCACTCTCCTTCAAATTCATGCTCTCTTTTGTGCATATATATTTTTTCCCAAATATAATGTTATTTGTATGTATGTTTTCAGGGCTGACCATATGGCACTGGACAATCAATTGGTTGTTGAACAATCAATCAGGGCCGTTCCCTGGGGCAGACCTTTCCCAATCCCAGCTTTCCTCAGTTGCCTATAGTTCTTTTCCACAAGGTTCATATTTGACATTCCTCACAGTCATCGAGTTGGGAGGGATCAGTTTAAGAATTTACATCTCCAGTTCAAAATTGAAGAAACGAGGACTCAGGTAAAGAAACTTGCTCATGTCACCAAGCTTAAAGATCCATGAGGCCAGGTATTCTATGATCTTCCATGCGATCATGCTACCTTTCCAATAAAGAAGGAAAACTCCTTAGAAAACAGATACACACAAACTGCCTTCTTTAAGGCAAAGGTCAATTGTAATGTAGGAGTGTAAGTTTAACACAACCTTGCCGTAAGAATTATAACTGTAAAAATAACAGTAATAGTGGTAGCTGACAAGTTCAGTATTTCGGTATAATCCAGCACACAGTAGCATTTTACCAACATCTCTAAATCAGCATGCTTTAGTACCTAGTGGAACATTATAAAAACTCTCAATGCTAATGGATAGCTTCCTGTACCCCAGAGCCTACCTCAGTGTTTGTCCTCAGTAACTGTATGCCCTTGGTTACATGTTCCTGACTATATTGAGGAAGTGTCACTTCCTTCTCTTTTTAGATTCTTCTCCAAAATTTCCCATCACCCTGAGTAATAGGAACGATCTATTGTTTTTTTTAGTTGAGGATGCTGAAACTGAGAGACACTACATTATCAGTAGGAGCAGATTCAAAATTCTGAATGCCTTTCTAGAATTTACCAATCTACTTTTCCTTCCTTTAGAGGGCAGATGCCAACGCATTTCTCTCTGAGTGTTGCATAGCCTCCTGACCCGAGTCTTATTACTCATCCTAGTTTTCTGATCTGCGGATATCTGCCCCTTTCTTGGTGGAATATTTGCTCAGAGGTGATTATTTACCTCTATGGAGGTGGTTTCAATATAAACCATTGTTGATGAATGATGGGGAAAAAAAAACATTGCTTTCCCAGATGACTGATCCAACCCCCACGTCGAAGGTTAGCACTGTTTCTATAGCAGCAGCTGAGGTGGTACTTAAGTAGTGAGATTATAAATTGAGTGCTGAAGCTGTTTAGATTTTCCCAGAGGAGCTTGTATGGGTAGGCTCTCCATTTCCCTTTTTACCATGAGAGATGAGTCTGTCTTCTGATTCAGATATTGCTGCACGTAAAAAGCAACTCCAGCCTCATCTCTCTGACATTGTATTTTTTGACTTCTTGATGCAGCCACAAGGCTTTAATAGCTCGTTTAACTGAAGATATGGTGTTTGTTTAGTCATCGACTTTCAAGCAACATTCTGCATTAAGTTATTTCATTCTATTTTATAGATAAGTGGTTTATTTCATTGACCAGACTTAGAAATAGGCTATTATTTGAGGCCAAGGAAAAATAAGGAATTGAGGCTATTGCACTTAGAGAGCCAACCTGCTGTCAATAGGACTACTCTCTGCAGAATTCCAGTTGTGTTCAGTCATGGGCAGTGAGGTGCGTTTCCTTGGCTTTAAACTCTATGAGATTAAATGCACAGCAATTTCCTAAAGCTTAGTTATCTCTAAGGGAAGAGAAGCTATTCCGGAGCCTTAAGTAGCCCTACTTATGGATGGGCTGGATGTGACCTTGGATGAGAGTCCTTCACTTCTGGCCTCTTGATCTCTCCATAAGCCACTTAGGTTGAAGATTAAGCAAAGAGACAAATGACGACAGCTTGGCTACTGCATCTTCTTTTTCTGAGAGTAGGTACACTTGTGGGGTAGAATGTCTGAGCTCCTGCCACAGTGACGTCTGGTTATCTTTCTGCCCTTGGGATCAGTATAGGAGTTTTCCCCGTGGCCAGTTAGAATCTTGCAGAACTGGCAGATTGTATATTTAACGTTTTCCAAGCTTGTAGGCTAAGATGATCAGCCTATAAGCCCTTGGACAATGGCAGCAAAGTGCAGGGAGTTTTCTCCACCACACAGTTGTTTCTCTGGTTCTTCCCCTGCTCAGTTTGATTCAGCAGATATGGAGTGTGTGCTAAGAATTTTTATTGAAGCAAACCTTGGTGATTTCTATTCCCAGGCAGGCTTGAAAGCACTGGTTTATAGTAAGAGGCTCTGTAATGACCAGCCCACACTCTTCTTTGCTCACTGCAGTATTTCCCCCCTTTGCCTTCATGGAAGATGCTTGTAGGGCTATGGCTCATAGCTCCCAGACCTACCATTTTCATATACTCCAGTAGGATTCTTAGCTATCAATAACATTATCTCCTTGCCTTCCTCGAGATGTAGTGTTCAGAAATTAACACTCCCAGAAGCAGCCTACAACTGGGGCCCAAGAGGCCCTGGTGTCTAAATGGTTCAGCTGCATTGCCTCTCTGCAGAGATAAATCTCTGTCACATCTTGCCCTATTTCTCAGAACTTCTTGGTGATATTAAATACCCACCACTCACAATAGGGATGTACTTAGGATCGTAATCCTTATTGGCTACTTTTCTTCACTGTCTCATTTCTTTCTCTCCTAACTCACCAGCATTTCCTCACCTCTCAGTTTTGCTATAGCATGACAAATGAGTTCCTAGAAAAATCACCTTGCTATGCAAAAAGTACGCAATAAAAACCACAGGGCTTGTGGGACTAATGGGATTAGAGGCACAATTTCTTAAAACTTAGTAAGACGTAAGAGATGGGAGCCTAATAAAATGTTAGTACAAATTTACATGTGTCATAAAGCTAAATTACACAAATATGACACCAAATATGGAACTTTGCTGAGAAGAAAAAGACCCAGAGGGAGCTTGTTCCTGAAAGAGGGCATTGAAAGACAGCTTGGGACTTACATGGGTGGAAAGAAGGTCATCAAGAACCAGGCAGAGCATTGGAACCCTGGATATAGATACTTGTGGCTCCTAAGGTAGACTGTGGTAACTAAGAGTTGTTTGAAATGTGTATGCTCAAGTGAGTGACTGTGTGTGTGTGTGTGTGTGTGTGTGTGTGTGTGTGTG
>BDUI01000216.1:125483-137983 GCA_002335545.1 Apodemus speciosus
CACAAGAGTCACTTGGGAACTTCCATAAGTACTCATGTTGCAGTCCTACCTTCATGCTGGGATTTCTGATTTTAGTCAGTCTAGGGGGTAGTTAGGGATTAGCTGGTCCTAATGCAAACCAAGAACCCTTGTTAAAAGCAGTGGCTGCTAAAGCAACTCAGAGGTGCATTTGGAACTTGGCATCTTGATTCCAGTGTGGTGGTACACACTTGTTATCCAGGCACCTGGGAGTCAGGATAGGAGGATCAGAAGTTTAAAGCCAGCTTCAGCTATATAACGAATTTGTGATCAACCTGGGCTACATGAGAAGTGTGTAGGGGTCTTCAAGCTGTCTATCTAATAAAATTCAAGAGAAAGAGGAACTACTACTACTACTACTACTACTACTACTACTATCATCACTCATCACTACTACTTCTACTATTTCTACTACTATGAGCTGGGGAGCTAGCTCAGTCAGTAAAGTGTTTGTCTCATAAGCAGAAGGACTTGAGACAGAGTCCCCAGACCCCATGGAAAGAAGTCAGGCAGAGACAGACAGATGGACTGCTGCAGCTCACTAGCCAGGCAGTTTTGCTTACTTAGCAAGTTCTGGACTAATGAGAGACCCTATCTTAAACATAGAGACACAGGGAAAGGGTGAGGGAGAGGACGGGAGTGGGAGAGAGGTAAGAGAGGTATCAGTCCCAGTAGAATGATACTTGAAATGGTCCTCTGACTTGTACTTGGCATGTACACAGACATGTGTGCCCCTGCCTTGTGTGTATATGCACACACACATACACACACACACACACACACACACACACACACACACACAGAGAGAGAGAGAGAGAGAGAGAGAGAGAGAGAGAGAGAGGTTGAGCTCTCTATTTCTCAGGTTTATGGCTTTTGCCTAAGTCACTTTATGTTTCCATTACTTAGTTTTTCCACTTTTGTTGTGATGGTTACAGGAGAGGTAGATAAAGCACCAAGAATTGTACCTTGGTCCCAGTAAGTGCTCAGTAAGTAGAAGTATTTTCATTATTGTTATGGTTGCCGTGCTGCAGCTTCCTAATCTGCAGCAATGCTGCCTAGAAAGACATACTGCTCTAATAGGTTGGCTGGCAAAAAAAATGGCTGTAAAAGCTACACTATGCTATTAAGATATGATTGCTTTTAGCAATGGTCTGGGGTATAGGACTAAAAGATGTTCTTTGCTTTCCATGATTTCACAGGGACTCACATCAGGAAAGCCATCTCTACCCCTTGAGCCCCCTCTCCTGTAGCTCACATGGAGGGAGTGCTTTGGGGAAAGCTTTTATTATGCTTTCCCTGCAACAGAAATCAGAAAAGGCAAAGGTAGAAAGCAAGCAACGAGCAATCGGTTCAAAATGTCTTTTTTTTTTTTTTTTTTAAATACGAGTGAGCATACTGTTTGGAAGCAAAAGGACAGAGTTTGTATGTCTTCCCAGCTGAACTGAGACCAAGAACCATCCACACATGGATCTCTACCCCGAGCCCAACAGGTGCCTGAGTGTGTGTAGGTTTCATTTTGATGTCAAACAAAACATTGCTTCTAAAATGCCAGGAAGAGGTAGGGTGGCTGCCATCTTGAGAGAACTCTAACCTTGAAAGAACTCTAACCTTTTCTTCTACTTACTAATCACGATCCATCCTTTGTGGTTCAGGGTAACCCACTGGGACCCCTTATCCTACAGGGGTGAGCACTGGAGCACTCCATCATCCTCGCTCACAGCCTTTTAAGGCTTACTTGGCAAGTGCTCAGCTCTGCCTCTCAAATCCCGAGATGCAGCTTTCCCTGCCTCTACCCCCATTTCTGTTATGGAGTGTTTAAAACTGAAATTAATGAGAAAAATGTCAAAACTTACATTTCTGCTTCCTAATCCCTTGCACATGACACAGACATCAATGTTAGTTCCGTTTGACATTTGTGAATTTATGGGAAACCTCATCTTTGCCGACATTTAAAACTTGGCTGCACCCAATGAATCTACCCTAGGGAACAATTTTGCAAGAGTCCCCAAAGGATGAGGCCAGATGACCAGTCGGATGCCACTTGTGTGCATTCCGATTTCTGTGGGATTCGGATGAGAAAAGTATTTTTTCGTTTGTTTTTTTTTTCTTCCGAAAACATGGAAAGTAGGAATGTCTCGGTGTAATGAAGATCTCAGAGAGGATAATGAGAGCACCACAGCGATAGTCCTGCTGGTTGCCGAGAAAGCAGACTCTGTGGGGATTTCGGGCTGGCTGTTAGGATAGCATGGATTGTTCACATTCTGTTTTGACAGAGAAGAAAATTGCTGCATCTGATACATTTCACCCCTTTTAGGAATTGCTTCTAGAAGTGTGGCCCTCCCTGTGGGCATCATGTTTATTGTCACATGAGAGGAGTCCTAGGGGAAGAGACAGAGAGGGTGGAAGGAATGGAATTCGCAATTTGTAAATGAAATTTTCCTGAAAATGACTGCAAAGTAGAAGCACCTTTCCATCAATCCTCAGTGTTGCCATCACTAGTGGACAAACCGCTAGAGTCCGAACCCCTTTTACTTAATTAGAAATACGGTTTCAAGTCCATCTTGGTGGTAAACACTTGTAATCCCAGTCCTAGAAAGATGGAGCCTGGAGAATTAGGACTTCAAGGCCATCCTAGGCTATATTAGAAGTTCCAGATCCATTTGGGCTAGATGAGAACATGTCTCAAAACAAACAAATGAAAATAACAACACAAAAGAATATATGATTTCAAGATAAAAAGAGCCTGGAAATAGGGGTGCTTTGACCTCTTTTAACTGGGATATATAACTTACTCCATGTTCTTCATGTGCCGTGTATTTTAGAGCCTGGTTTCTGAATGTGAAGGCCAGGGGCATTGGCATTCTCAGGGAGCTATTTAGATGCAGGGACTCTTATTTTAATCCCAGAGAAACTGAATGAGAATCTGCATTTTGCCCAGAACCTAGGAAAAGCATTGCTCTTAGGAAGCAAATGAAAGTGCAGACATTTTCCTTGTCCCCTTGACTCTTTGTAACTTTGGCTGGACACATACTAAAGCCCAGTTTGGGCCTTCCCTGGAACACAAAGCTACGGGTGGGCTGTGTAGTGAAATCTCACATTCAAGATCAAAACAGAAGTGCTGAGTTCCAGAGAGATTTGTTAGAAGGACAATAGAGGCCTGGGCAAAGATTCTCCTCTTTCTGTCACAGGCAAGTCCATGATTGTCTTAAGCCAGGCCTGAATACCAGTCTAATCCTGGTCCCTGGTAGCTGCCCTTGTCACAGCAATAAAACAAATTTTCAAGAACTGAGTACTCTCTTTGTCACCTTGAAGATTTAAGGCTCTCTCGTTTCTCTATTTTTGCCACTGAGAAAATATCCAGGATGTTCCTTCCACTGGGTGACTGGAGGGTGAATATGATTAAAATAATTTTATAAGATTCTCAAAGAATTAACACAAATATTTTGGAAAACCTCTGTACCATTGTTTTATTATAGAATAGGTTTATAATATGAATACTCAGTTATTAAACATTTGTTTTTTATTTTAACTATTTAATCATACACATATTGATGCATGTTCGTACTGTGTAGCCGTGACTGTCCTAGAACTCGTTGTATAGACTAGGCTGACCTCAAACTCACAGAAATCCTCCTGTGTCAGCTCCCAGGTGCTACCATGCCTGACTTAATCACACTTTTACTATTTTAATAAAGTCTTATGTATTCCAGACTGGCTTCAAATTTGCTACGTATGGAAGCAATGATCTTGAACTTCTGACCCCCCTCCATTCACATTTGGGGCCCTGGGATTTTATACCTGTTCCGCCATGCCTGGTGTTGTGATACTACAAACTGAACCTAGGGCTTTGTGCATACTAGCAAACACTCCAACAACTGAGCCCCAGCCTCTGCCTTATCAAATGATGTTTCAAATGTCAAGACACATTTACAATGGAAAATACATTCTATGCCACCCTAAATTTATCTCATTAGATTATACTGATTTGTTTTTAATTCAAAATAAGAATCCCCTAATTCCTGTTCTGCAAATATTTATTATGTCTGATTTGTGATATATTTCTAGAAGTGTTTCTTTGGAAGAGATGGTATTTTGTTGAGTATATTTTCTAATTATGTTCATCTATTCACTTGTTCATCTATTTTACAAAACAAGATACATTTTTGTTGGTGTTTCACTTTGATTATTAAATGGCCCAAGGCCAGGTTGCCATAGCTAAAGCAAGGTGGAAAATCATAACCTTGACAAATCAGGGGTTGGCTCCAATTCTCCGGATAATTCCCCATCGCTGCATCTTGGTTTGGCAGAGGAAGCAACATGCACACTCAGTCCATAAGTGGGTTTTATCAAGGTCAGGACACCTCCATCTCTGCTCTCCTGAGGGCTGCTCAGTGAGGCTCAGGACTGGAGGACAGTGGCGTCCCTCTGGACAGGATCACCACATGACTGGCACGCAGGTCTCTGGAGAAATGGAGCCCACTCACTGTTCTCTGTGGCATTTTAAAGCCATTCTTTTTTTTTTTTTTTAATCCTGGCTTTGTACCGCCTCTATGTCACATTTAGAGTCCCCCTGTCACACCCCTTCGGTATTATGGATACCTGCATACTAGGTGGACACTCTACCACAGAGCCACGCCCCCAGTCCAAGCTGTCACAGTTATGTATACATTCTGGCCTCTCATAGACTACAGTTGTTGAGAGCCGACCACTTATCACAGTAGACAGGTGAACAGCAGCGAAGCTTCACTTATATTGTGCCCTTGAATGGAACACAGTGACTTGACCTAGTGGGTGCCCTGGCCTCTGAAACAAACCTGGTCTCAAGGTGAGGCTATGTCTGGCTGACAGTTTCTCCCTGCGCCAGCTCCGACACATTTGCTCAGATTGTAGCAGGAAGCCTCTGAGAAACAGCCTCCAGCCAGCGCTCTGTGGTCCAGGTTTCTGGCTCTGCAGCTGCCTGGGTGTGGCAGCTTTTCTGTAGTTGCCGGTGCTGCCATCTGCAAAACCCGGACTGGATTTCTATCTTAGCTCTGGCTTAGGGAAAACTGGGCTTGTCTGTAGCAGGAACCCTTTGTGAAGTATTGATTCAGGGACTCACTCACAATGTTAACTTCTGAAGTTACTGACTAATCTATGAAGAAAACATTCTGTGACGTTGTTGTCCTTGAATCTTAAGGTCCTTTAAAAAAGTAATTTTTTTTTCAAACTTACCCAAAAATTCACTTGAGGAAGTATGGATCAGTCATCCAGTTCTGAGTCTGTCAAGTGTACAATACTCACAGAGGTAAATCTGGAACATAGAGGTGGCAGCAAGGAGCCACAGCTCTGAGAGAACAGGGAAGCGCTGGACAGGAAACTCATCGGAGTTTAGCCAGGCCTAAGATTTGTACTCTTGGTAGATACAGCAAAAATTGACTTAGCAGCACACGCCACTTGAGAGACAGAGATCCAGTCCCAGCCAGGAATAGCCTTCCAGGGCCCACCCCAGAAGTTGATGTCTGCTGCTTCCTAAGCACGACAGAGCTCACAGTGACTGCTTATCTCCAGTGAGCAGATGTCCAAGCCAAGACTCCAAGTAGCTACGGAATAGCTCCCAAGGCCTTTGAGAAGCCCGAACTAGTAATGGGGCCAGTTTTTCTAGAGCAGCAGTTCTAGAAACCTGTGGATCACCTAAGGTTTCACAGGCATCACCTAAAACCATCGAAAGATGGCTAGGAAGGGAGACTTTTCCCTTCTGTGAATTGACTATCCTGTGTGCCCAGACTTGTCTTACCCTTATCCACCAAAAGCAGACCTTCATGTCCTGTGATGTCATTGCTTATCTGTTTTACTTTTTATTTTGAAATAATCCATTTTATAGGGGAAGTATGAGACGAATACAAGTTCCATTTTATACCTTTATGTAAGCCACTGGTTGCTTCTTCTCTGACTCCCTCTCTTCCCTACCTTTCTGTCTTCTCTTCCATTCCACCTTACTTTCCCCGTAGTCTCTGCCCTCCTAGTCCCTCCCCGACCCTCTCTACACAGGTCTTTCACACAGGTGTGTTCCTAAGATGTCCTCATATGTGTGTAAGGGTTTCTGTTTTAGAGAAGTCCATGTGCTCAAACTTCCTTTTCCCTTTACAGAGCTACATGCAGCTCTGTAGAAAATGTCTCTCTGATCCGTAGCCCACACTCTAGTTGTGTCCCAATAATGTCCTTACTAACAAGCTTTGCACAATTCACAAGCTAGTTCTGGATTCCACATTTCCTGTCGCTTTTGTCTCTTTAATCCAGAGCAGTGCACAAGGCTATCCTTTTCTTCTGGGGCTGCCATTTCTGGGAAATGCTGATGAATTGTTGTATAGAATATCTCTTCATTTTAATTTCTCTTGTACATCATTATGCTTTCCTTAAAGACTACGCTTTTTTTTTTAACCGAAACACAATGTAAATGAGGCAACTTGCAGCTTGTCAGAAACCATATCAGCAGAAATACGGGCTTATTTGTCTATCTTGTTGAGACCAAGTTTGACCACTTAGTTGATGTATTGTCTGTGCAGTCATTTATCCCATCTGTAACTAATACATATTATTTGTTAATAATGAACGCATATAATTTTGACATTATGTAAATATCTGATTCCTCATCCAACTCTCTCCACCTAGTTTGAGCATTCATTAATGATTCTTGTCTGAACAATGATTTATTATAATGGCTTCATCTTCATCCCTTCTATATTTGTTAGTCCAAGATAATCTTTGCCAAGGATAGTAGGTAAGCTCGCAGGGGAAGGAAGGGCTTGATTTCATCCTTGAATTCTGACTGCTATTTTTTGGAAGAAGTCCTGGTTTGTTGCCAGATGTACATTTAAACATAGGCAACTTATTCTGGAAACACTTTCTGTTTACCAAATGACTTTTGACCAACCTTTTAAAGGTTTGACAACAAAGGGGGGAATTTAAGTTGCGTATGTTATAATTTACTTTTGTGGCATCTTCTGGAAAATTGCACCTGGATCTTTTACACGGTGTTGCTCAACAGAAACTTGCTCATAATGATAATCATAATGATAATAATCATACCTTCCTACCACCTAAGCCCTGCTCCAAGGAAGGGGAGGAAGTTGGGGAGAGGTAAGAGACTCTGAGAAGGATGGTTCGACCAAAAGGAGCAGGCTGTGGGAAGCAGCCAAGTTAAGTAAAATGTGAATTTCCAGGAATGTTCCAAAATGCTTGTGTGGGAGTTCTTTTTGGAAAGTTGAAGTAGTAAATTCATTGGAATTTAAAAAAAAAACTGATTTTAATTCAAAATGAATGCTTCCACAGGAAAGATGGTTGAATGGATAAAAGTTCTTGCCCAGTAGGCCTGATGATCTGAGTTCAGTCTTCCAGGACCTCAAGGTGGTAGGAGAGAAATGATTCCTGAACGTGATCATCTGACCTCCACAAGCACACCATGGCATGTATACACCCCCAAAATGTGTGTGACACAGGCATATGCACACACACACACACACACACACACACACACACACCTCTAGCACACACACCTCCAGCATACACACACATACACACACATACACACACATGCACATACCCCCAGCACACATACACACATGCATATACCCTCCAACAGACAGACACACATACATACACACANACATACACACACACACACACACACACACACACACACACACACACACACACGAGAGAGAGAGATTTAAAAGGAAGTAAAAAACAGACCCCCAACCTACCTTGTTCCTTCTTGTCTATTTCTTATAAAGATTTACTGCCACTTGTTTCTTCTGGGAAGGTTTTTTGCAGGGGGTGTGGAGGAGCGATTTATGATTATTGTTTGGAATTCCTTACAGTCCATAGTAGGAACAAAGGAGTGACAGGGAATGTTTGGAGATTTCTCGGCTGTTATACATTGTCCTTTCCCTGGTTGATGAAGTTCTCATTAAGGTAACTGTTTTGATCAAAGTTGGTTTTTAGCAAAAACTGCAAGTGGTCATGAAAGGGGGTGCTCTTTTTCCCCCGTGAAGCCTGTAAATAGACAAGTGCCAGTCCTTCTGTGATGAGTGAGTTAGAACAATGTGTCACTCCCTTCCTCTTCCTCAGATGAGCCTGTGTCTATAGCACAGAAGAGAAAAGGGAAAGAGAGATGAAGTATGCGGTTGAAGACTTTCAGGAAGTACACAGTGGAACTCTTAGAAAATCCAAAGATATGGAAAAGAAAAGGCAGAACTCATGCTCTGGATGTCACATCTTTTCTGGGAAACAAAGTAGCACAAATCTGAGAGCCTGAAAGCAACACAGATCTATCTAATCTCTGGTTGAACTGGGTGGCTGAGGGAGTCTGGGTGAGGCCAGGCTCCTCTTGACCTCTTGCTCATATGTCCAGAGCCAGCCAGCCAGAGCAGTCAGGGATTAACTGATCTTGATGGTATGTTGCTCCTGGAGATGTCTTCTTATTTTCCAGCAGACTAGTCTGACCTGTGCCCTGCTGTGGTCACGAGATTCCAAGTATGTGAAGAGAGCATTACAAGATCTTCAGGCACTCGGGGTTAAAACTCTGGCAGGCATCATTTCTGTTGCATCATGGTGGCCAAAGCAAGGAGCAAGCCCACCTTAACGGACTTGATGAACAGACTCTGTTTTGACAGGAGGGCTTACATGGTCTTGTTTCAGAGGCATAGAAATACCAAGAGGGGAATTTTGATTGGGACCATTTTTATAACTTAGCATAGAAACTAATTCAATATGTATCTAGCTATTGTCTTTACCAACATTTTGAGTATGGAAGAATGAGTAGAGAAGAAAATTGGCACAGATAATTCATAATTGCAGAAGTTCCAACAAAAGTCCAGCCTGGATTCAGTGAGCTAATCTATGCAAACTACTTTGAGCGCCCACACAGTACTTGCCTTATGAAGTTGATGATGTTGTTCATATCACATGTGAGCATGTCACATGAGGTCTCCAACCTTACTTAGAAGTGAAGAGGAGGGAAACTGGAGAGATGGCTCAGTGGTTAAGAGCACCAACTGCTCTTCCAGAGGACCTGGGTTCAATTCCCAGCCTCCACGTGGCAGCTCACAACTGTCATTCCAATATCTGACATCCTCACACAGACCTACATGCAGGAAAAACACCAATGCACATAAAATAAAATTTAAAAAAATGTAAAGTGAAGCTGAGGATGAACGTGACAGTAAAATGAAAAACCACTCACAGAAAACAGCTCATGGAGTAAAGCTTTTCCCATAAGCTATCCTGGACAAAACCCATCTGGAGCACAGTGGTCAGCCATTTTCCTCTTAGGAGCCAAAAGATGGAAGATGTTTCCAAGTTGGCCTTCTCTGACCAGTTCACCCTGTTGGGCTTGTTTCTGAGGTTAGATCAGAGCTTGGTGGGTTATTGCTAAGGTGGAGTCTATAATAAAGAGGGCACAGAGGTGTGAAGATCTTTATTTTCTCAAGACATCTTTGTTTATTTACTTAGGCTTTACTAAGCACATCAGAGGAGGAGGTTCTGCTGTGCTTTTTGTTGTGCGATGAACACAGCACTTAACTTTTCGGAGCGTGACTGGGCTCCTCCAGGAGAAATGAAGAGAGGGCCCTGCCAGCGTCCCTAGGTCAGCCCCTTCACGGCACCTCAAGGGAGCTGGCCAGTGCCAAGTGCTGTAAGAACTGTGCCAAACCTGCTGGCTGGAAACTTTCTTAGCCTCTTTCTATCTCCACTTCTGGGTCTCCTCTCATTTTAAGTTGTCCTCTGTATGACCCGCCCCCCCCCCCCTTTCCCTTTTTGTGCAGAACCACTCCGGGGTCAGAATGAATTGATCCCAAGCTGCTTGTATGTTGACAGGAAGTTGTGTTAGTCTTTAAGTTTAAGGAAAAGAGCACCGAGGCATTTTTTTCTCCCCCTGCTTTGATTTTTCAAAGTCAGTTTGATAAGATATCTGAGAAACCACAAGACGCTCCCTTTTTAATAGGCTTTACTGCCCCTTTGGCCTGCTTATAAATGCCCTGAGTCCTTCAGAGAGACCCATAATTATGAGACATTCTTGGTGTGGACCACTCCACCCACTGAGCTTATCTGCAAGCCGAGCTTGATATAGCTGGTAGGGGCTTAGGAGGTGTTCCTCCTCTCTGAGCTTCTGTTCTTGAGTCTCTATAGAGTTCTTCCTTTCTTTCCTTTCCACTCTCGATCTCAGCCGCTGATTAACTGGAGCTTGGCGACTTGTTCTGTTTCCTCTTGTTTCTGGTGGCTTTGTCTATGGCAGGCGTGGGAAGGAGTGGCTCTGCTTCCACCTGCAGGGGACATGCAATACTGTCTAGAGACATTTTTGATTGACACCATTGCAGACAGAGACCATCCAGGAGAGAGAAGCCAGGGATGTTGCTAACTATCCTACAATGTCCAGGCCAATACTAAATGTGACCAGCCAGTGCCACTGTGACAAGTCTTTGTTTGAACTCACAAACTGCCTTCTGGTGGGGTACTCCAGCTTCCCACATGTCTCCTCCCTTCAACTTCCTTCGAGACAACTGTTCTTGACCAGCATTGTTATATAACCCTGCCTTTAAGTAACTAAAGCCACAGAAGGAGGAAGTGTTTTTCTAAGCATGCTTCTGATGCTCAGATACACAAGTATACATGCAGTGGGTCGTGTCCACATGAGAAATAGTTGTAGACTTCCCTAGTCTGGTTTGTTTTTGGTGACAGCTATTCAGGGCTTACTCATGGAGAGACTTCCTGGTAGCTTATAACTCTTCTCTAAGAAACCAACTATCTCTGAGAGTGTTTATTCTTCTGCTTAGATTTTGATTATGTGTCTTCTAGGTAGGACTTCTGGGTTCAAAGGAAGTGAAAAAGATTAAAACATGCACACTTCAAATAAACCTCTATAAATACTTATTCCTCTGAGAATGCTTCATCTCTCAGATATTTATAAATACATGGTCTCCTTAGAATGTTCCAGCTTTGTCATTTTCCATTATCGTTCTTTATAAGCAAAGTACTCTGTCACCAACACCAGAGAGCTAGCTAAGCAACGTCCAGGGAATGGTGACTGCTTGCTTTCTATATGACTGGGAAGTATCAGGCCTGAGATTCAGAGCTTCGGGAATGTTACTTTCAAGATGCCCATTTTAAGGCATCTCCCTGTGGTCTTACCAGCCCTCTTCTCTGGCTTGTTTGACTCAGTGTGGGCACTGTCTGTTGAGTATCGTTTGTGTGGCTGCCATTGCTCTAGGTGTTAAAGAAGTGGTAGGAAGCACAGCGGACAGAGGCTCACTCCTGAACTTGACATGCAAGTCTGAGAGCCAGACAACGAAAAATAAAGCAATGAAAGATTTTGGAAAGCTAAGAGAAGGACAGGGGTTTGAAAGATAAGCAATACAATGTCATAGAGAGTTTCTAAATAAGGCCTATCTAAGTGATATTTTCTAAGTGACAGAGACCAAATGACTCAGAGAAGCCAGTCCTATGAGACTGTCTGGGAGAGAGCATTCCAGACATACAGAAGAGCAAGGGCAAAGGTCTTGAGGCAAAAAGTGCTTGGTGAGTTATAGGAACAGCAAAGGAGGATGAAGAGCGGTAAGCTGGGGGCGAGCTGGCRGAGGCCATGGAGGAGAGGTGAGGAGCTGGGGGTACCCATCGCATCATGGCAGGAACGTGTGTGCTGACTGTATAATTGATCTGTGGTAGGCCAAGGAGAAGACAAGCGTGTGCCATGCATGCATCTTTCCCAGACCGCTCGAACCATGGAAAAATTGTAGGAAGCAAGTACTGATGCAGGACTCAGCTCATGAGGTTGATGCTGCTGGCCTGGACTAGCCCACCCTCCCACCTGTGCAGTCTAGCTCCAGTGTAATCACTCTCCCTCCAGGGAAAGGAAGTGAGGGAATTAAGAGCTTTCCTTTACTCTCTTCACTATCTTCAGTTCTGTCCATCTGCAAAATGTCATCATGGATAGAGTGACAAAGTCATCAGAGCCAACCTAGCCCTCCCTGTGCTAGAGCCGGGAGAGCAAGAACTTCAGCAGTGTCTCTGTCCTCCCGAGGAAGGGCTAGGGCTGATGAGGGCACTGAAAGGGCTCTTGTATCCAGCCCCCTCTCCTCCTCCCTCTCCCTGTTTCTTTGCCCACCGTGTGAGCTTCACACCACCCTCTTCACTCCTTGTCACTTCCATAGTGACAAATTTGCTACCCAGCATATGGCCTCCCCTCATCCCTGATCAACTTTCATCTGGAAGTCACACTTCAATAGTTGGGACTTCCTTTTTTTCCTTCCTTCCTTCCTTCCTTCCTCCCTCCCTCCCTCCCTCCCTTCCTTCCTTCCTTCCTTCCTTCCTTCCTTCCTTCCTTCCTTCCTTCCTTCCTTCCTTCCTTCCTTCCTTCCTTCCTTCCTTCTTTCTTTCTTTCCTTCCTTCCTTCTTTCCTTCCTTCTTCTCTCCCTCCTTCCTTCCCCTCGTCCTTCTCTCTGCCCATGCTT
>BDUI01000216.1:140483-171562 GCA_002335545.1 Apodemus speciosus
CGTGAGTTAGCCGACATAGATTCTGGGTGCTGAATTCTGCTTCTCTAGCAGAGCACCAAGTCTTCTTAGCAACTGAGCCATCTCTTCAGCCCCTGATTCAGTTCTGTACATCTCTGTATCTCCAGGAGCTGCAATCTATAATTTACATAGTACGTATTTGTTGGTGAAACCAGTGGGCTCCTTTAAACATCTGTGCGGTGATGCACAAACCAGCAAGACCCAGGCAGGGAGAGTGTGGAGAACTAAAAGTCTCTTAAAATGTGATGCTAGAAAATGACTGCTTTCTAAAGCTTTAGCAACTGCTCTAAAACAAGAAGTCCTAAATATCTAAGAATTTGACTCCAAGTGTCTGGATAATTGGTAGTATGAATTGGCTCTGGAATTTGGGAAGGCTGTTTTGCTCTGGGTTCAACTAGGAGAGGAGAAAGGAAGCCATTCCTATGTAAATTAACCAATCCACTGACCTTCAGCCTTGAAAATATGGCAGGCATCAGGTCTGATCCCCAGGAGGTATAGATGCATGATGTAGCATCTGCCCTTGAAGGAAAGAGAGTGGGAGGCAGGTGGCAGACCCCCAGAAAGCTGAATAACAGAATTCAGTAGCAGTGCGGACAATGGCACCAAAAGTTTGCTCTGGATTCAACAGAAACCTTCCTTCACTGTATTTTGAAGCCTTCCTCATTTTTTTGAAGACAGAGTGGTTCCTGAACTTGAGATGGCACCCTGATACTTCCTATACAAAAGCTCTTTGAGGTGAGGGTGAAACCTTGCATCTTCCATGAGATGCCAGCATTGTGGTAGGAGAGCTTAGGCCAGAGAACAGTTCTAGGGTAAATGAATTGCTAACCTGAGTTCAAATCCTAACTTTGTTTTTCACTGAAAGGCAACTTGGGCCCTGTAAGTTTCCTGAGCCTCCCTCTGTTTCTTCATCCATGAAATGATAACACTAGCACTCACCTAGACTGCATGAGGAAGAATAACATAAATGGCACACAGTACACATGGTACCTTTAATATGAAAATACTAGATTCATTGTTATGGTGTGCCTTGAGCCTGCAGAGTGGTACCTACCAATGACATACATGTAATTTTCCATAATGAACAACTATCATTTAAAAAAAATTATAGTTTTTTTTTACTTCTTCACTTTACATGCCCTCTCCCAGTCACCCCCTCCCACAATCCTTCTCTCATCCTTTCTCTCCACTTCTCATCTGAGTGGGTGGGGGCCCCTCTGGGTGTCCCCCAACCCTGGCACATCCAGTCTCTTTGGGGTTAGGCACACCCTTTTCCACTGAGGCCAGACAAGGCTGCCCAGTTAGGGAAACATAGCCCACAGACAGGCAACAGCTTTTAGGATAGCCCCTGCTCCAGTTCAGGATCCACATGAAGATCAAGCTGCACATCTGCCACATATGTGTGGGGAGGGCTACGCCCAGCCCGTGTGTAACAGCTATCATATAATAAAAAAGACGTATGAAGTTTCCCGTCAGGTTACGCATGCCCAGAAGCAGAATGCAAGGGTTACCAGAGATAAAGGGAAAGGTAGGAGCTCATTGGAAAGTGAAGGTCATTCACATCAGTTTCATGCAGAATCTTCTCCAGTGTGTGCAGTTCTTGACATAATTTTCAGCAATCACGTTTTTTTTTGTAAGGTAGCTTGCTGTTATTTAAAGGCATGGGTCCTCACATACTGAGCACATGGAACAGACTTACTGCTTAGTAGATGGACCAGCTTGGTGGTTGCAGGCACTACCTTGGGTCTAGTGAACTGGGTTCGGATCCTGGTGCAACCCCTTGAGTGCTGTGACCTTTAGCAGTTCCTTTGACGTCTTCAGTCTCCTTATCGTGGCTTATACTGTAGAGTGATGTCCATGCTGAAGGCTGTTTCAAAGAGAATATGTCATAAATACAAAACGTCCAGTACTGTAGACAATACAATGCTGCTTTCCTTTCTCCTTTCCTTTTCCAGTAACTTGAATTTTTTCTGGCAAATGCCTTGTCAGCACTTATCAGTATTAATTACAAAACCAATTAAGAGTCTGTGAGTAATATTTTACTGTCTTCTCCCTTTGATGCTAAGTTCTTGTACCTACTGAAGGACGTAAGTGCCTTCTTTAGACTGTATAATCTAAAAGCTGTGTGTGTGTGTGTGTGTGTGTGTGTGTGTGTGTGTGTGTACCCTTATGTTGATACACTTTTCCCAGAGTGCATTAATAATGCTTTAGCACAGTGGTTCTTCGCCTTCCTAATGCTGTGACCCTTTAATATAGTTCCTCATGTTGTGGTGACACCCCCTCAAAACAATAAGTGTTTGCTACTTCAGAACTGTAATTTTGCTACTGTTATAGATTGTAATGTAAATGTCTGATATGTGACCCCCTAAAGGGGTCAAGACTGACTGTTTGAGAACCCCTGCCTTAGCAGCTAATGGGGCTTAGGATGGAATTCTCAGAACTGGGACCATAGTTGACTTCCTCAGCACAAAATTGTCTATTTTTATGACAGAACATGAAAGAATGCCTCTTTGTGAGATTTTTCTAGCCAATGAGGCCAGAATACCTAGTTGTCCTTGAGATATGGATGTCCAGGATGTGACACCGTCTTTCTCTTCTGGGGAATCCCATGGTAATTATTATCCACCCTGCACCTTAGTATCCAGCATAAGTAGAGGCCTTTGGTAGATTTTTGAGATGCCCCATCTGTCCTTTTTGGAGAAGAACCAGATTCGGTAAATCAACACTTACTTCAAAGGGAGAAATACTAAGCACAGATATGGCGCTAGCACCTCCATACCAGGCACCTCTCCAAGGCCGATGGCTTCATGAGAGATAGTTGGCCAAAGCTGTTTGGAGGCCCAGAATTCAGATGAATAAACATTATAAACATACCGGCAACTGTTTAGAAAATGATTTCCAACAATTTTCACAAGCTCCGGTTTTTGTTTTTGTTTTGTTTTTTGATTCATGAACTAAATAACTGACTAGATACTGTTCACTTTGGGAGCTTTGCAGCTTAAGGAGAAAAAAGCAAGGGGTGCTTATCTACTGTGTCTTGACGTCCCAGGACATACTTGGACAATGCTCCCTACTTCAAGTAGCCAAGTTTTCTGCCTAAAGGCTTTATCCTAGCCTGCAAGCAGAGTAGGCTAAAAGCATCTAGGAGTTAGTGTTTTTAGGAGCCATTTTCAGTCATTGGAGGACCTAAGCTGGAACATCAATACCTTAGATCCCTTGGTCCTCAGGTAGAATGGCTCTATCTTGTGTTATTGTCTTACTGGATTTCCTGATAGGACTGAACCTCAGTCGCCCATGCTGGAAACTTGTTTGATAATCTGCTTTATGATTCCCTTCTCTATCTTACCTCTCCACTGCCCCCTGCCATGCTTCCTGGAACCATATACCAAATGATGTATTAGTTGCATTGACTCTTCACACCAGGATTAGCTTTGACGGAAATTCATCCTAAGACAACATTTCAGTGTCCCTTAAAGAATCAATGTGATTCATAGAAGTACAATATAAAAGGTGAGTTACCATTGTCTTTGATCTTGGAAAATTCTGTCAATTTCTTGTGATCTCCCTTTTCTTATAAAAATGAGGCCCATGGGCTCCTTCCAGTAGAATATTCTGAATACTATGAGTTGGACAGTGATTTGGTCCATGGGATAAAATGGACATACCAGGCCATGGGACACTTCTAGATATACCCACTAAACCAGTTGAAGACGCCCTTCCTTCATAATGGCAGCAACTAGAAAAATCTCCATACCAGTAAATATATTCAAGAGGTGTCCCTTCTTGATTGATAATTGCTAACAAGTTGCTTGTGAAGTCCATTCTAATCTTGACATTTCAAGATTAGTTTATTGATTGAGAGCTTTAGATGTAGAGCAACACTTATTTAGTTTTAGGGACACTGTTGAGTGGTGATTCTTGATTGTTTAATGTCAGAAACAACCACTGACTTGTTTCCTTGTTCTAAAGCATAGGGGGAAAGTACATTTAACTTCATTCTTCTACTTGGTCAAGTTTGCCCTTCATTCTTTGGGCAGGGGTCCTCTGCATCTAATGATGAGGTTTAGAAGTTTGCATTCAGATATATGTATGCTTTGAAAGTATTTGTTCTTTCCTTGAGCAAGATTAGTCCTCAGTAATAATGTTCTTGGTTATCTTCTCTATGTCAGCATTGTGTATAAAGTGAAAGGAAAGGTTCTGGAAGATTTGTTTTGTTTTAAACAGAGTCAGATTTGTGATTTATTTCTGAGCTCTTTATTGTTCTGATAATGGGGTAACATGGGGCAACCACCATTTTCCTTTCATTTCTTGTGGTAAGGTTCAAAGAATTTGATAATTTGCTTCTTTTTTCTTGGAAAGGAAGAGAGACTTGGAAGTATGTTTTCATGTGAGAAAGGTTTGTCTCATTCTTGCTACACACCAAATGGCTGTCTTGCAAGTAGCAAACTTCCCGTGAGTGTGTGCTGCAATACTGAAGCAACACACTCAATGCAGAAAACCTTTCAGAATGTTCCTTTGCAAGCCATTTTTCTTATTATTACCAAAAGATACTTGGAGATCATGATAGCTTCTTTGGTGTTTGATGAGCTTACTTTTTCCAGGAAGGAAAGTTTAAGTGACCTTTGAGCCTGATTTTCCAGAAGGTGATCAAGTGAAGAAGGCAAACCTAGATGTGAGTCATAAATTTCTTGAAATAGCAGCGGAGACTTGCCAGGTAGAAAGCAAAGCAGAGACTTTTGTCATGTCTAAGCAAGAGCCACAACAAGAAGAAATGGGATGTGTTTGTCTCTTCTTTCAAGCATACTTGTGGTTTTGACTTTGAAGTGGAGTTTCCAGTAGCCATTTTGACTGTTCTGTTTGAGCTTTAGAACCAGAAAACCGACTAGCTTATCACCATGGGATAGATACATCATAAGGGGAGGAGAAGGGTCCTTTATCTTTACATTTGATTCTATGAACAAAAAAAAAAAAGAGCAAAATGGCTGTGATTACAAGTTTTAACTAGGGCAAGTCTACACCTAGAAGAAGACAGGATCTCCTTGCATGAAGAAAGTGTATTAGAAATAATACAGCTGAAGAAATACTCAGGAATACCCTTCCCAGTCTATTTCAGATAGAAATAAATGAAGAGCCTTGTCTGATGCTCCTCTTGATGGCATTCACTTAGTAAAAGCCAGACCCCTTTGGAGCTTAATTTCTTTCAAAGGATGCAGATGAACTTCAAGAAAGAAAGGTTACAGGGACCTTGCTATGAAGGTAGCTTTAGCCATTCTGCTGAGCCAACTAGGTCTGTGTGGTGATGAAGATGGGGGTTGGGAGGGGATGCTGCATAGGAGAGTTCAACAAAGACCAGCAAAAGCAAAGGGTTTAAAAGAGGCGGCCAGGGGACTGCCCTGCTCAGCTTCCTGACCCGCCAGGCTGATGTCAGAGGGTTTATTCAGATCGAAGAGCCTTTGTTTGGGGGGATTGGAGTGATTCCTAAGAGACAATGCCTGACAAGAGGCTGGGGGGCACCCAACGCCTGTATTGAATTTGGGCAGTTGCTGAGCAGATGGGGCTCGGAGGGGAAACAAAAGGGAAGCTGTTCCCAGCACATCCACAGGAAGGGAGAACTGCAGAGCCAGCTGCAGTTGGGCTTCTTGCTTAGCCTGGCTCCAGAGGCCTCTGGTGCCCGACTCCTGTGGAAGACCAGCCATCCCTGGGCTGTGTGGGGCTTAGCCTATTTCATGGAAGGAAAGACAGAGCTAGAGCCAGGTTCAGATCATGAACTTTTCCCCTGAGCTCTGATTTCAGATGTGTGTTATTACCTCATTTGCAAGCCAGTAAAGCTTCTTAGAGCCATCTACACCCTCTTTTCAAGGTGTGTGTGGGGGGTACAGGGGACTGAGTACATTCCCAGCATGGCACCTGGGCCTCAGTCTTGCTGAGGTCCCTGCACAGCAGGGTAGAATACACAGTTGTGATTTCTTTCCCAGAGAGTCTGGAAGATGGACGTTCATTCACAATCAGTGTCTTGCTCGTTGAGAGATGTCTCTAGAAATGTGAAGTTTGCAGCATCTGTGCCCTGGTAGGCCCGAAATCCCCACAGGCAGAGACTCACAGGTGCATGGAGCAGGAAGTCAAGGGCATGTGCAGAGCAGGAAGGACTTAGCCAGAGGGATTTCTGTTTAAAATCCTGTCAACCCTCTCTGTTAGTGGGAAGGTTGATGGTTCAGAGACCAGGCAAGGATTTCTCCTGGTGCTCAATAACAAGGACATAGGTTAACACCCCCCCACACACACACACCTTTGGCTCTACATGCTCTCTTTCCAGGGAGCATGAGATATGCAAATTGTCTGTAAGGCTGACCTTCCCTTTACCCCGCTCATCCTGTCAAGCTAGCTAAGGCCCTTCTCTTTCAGCCAACATTTGCACCTTCACACTTTATTCTAAGTAAAAACCAGCACCCAAAACAGCTTCCAGGGACCTACAATTGGACACACACCTTCTAACTGCAAGCCCTTTTTTTTCCATATCACACCCTTGCTGACCCCTCTCTTTCCCATCGTACCCCATCACCACTGCCTCCTTGTTCTTTAAGCATGCCATTCTCAGGGTGGTGCTGGAGGATCTGTGTGCCTTTGCCATTCCTGTTTCAGCTGCCTGCACGCCTTCTCCCAGGTAGTCACAGGGCTCTGATTTTCTGTGCTTTATTTCTCTACTCCTATTTTAATGTATTTTCAACTGGAACTCTCTTTAAAACATCACAATCCCTGCCTTCTCTGTCCCCTTTTCCTGTCTGGTGATTCTCTGTAATCTTAAATGATCTGGGGACTATCACACCATTGATTTGTTTACTTTACTGCCACATATCTGCATGTCTCCTTGACTTCTCTAGAGTGTAAGCTTCATGCTGGTAGGAACCTGTGTCTCTTACCTTCACTGTTATACCCCCAGGGCCCAGAACTGCGCTTGGCATATGCTAGACACTATACAAAACTGTTGAATGAACAACTCGATTACCTAATTAATGGAAATCATCTGCATTTAAATAGTGGGTTTTTTTCTCCCTTCTCTAGTTCCTGGCACAACCTCTGGAAGATTAGTAAGACCTTTCTGTTGTAAAAGTGAAACATCCCAAGGTTTCTCCTTGTTCTATAGATAGTATAGTGGCTTTAGATTGCAACAGACTTTTCTTAGAGGTTCACCCACATTCAACTCTCCTGTCCTTCTGGGCACATGGAATATTACAGCCCTCTTCACAGAGGCGCAGCCCTGGGAATAGTTCTGGCTAATGGATATTAAGTACAGAACATCAGGTGAGTCTTTCATTTGTTCCTACCACCAGCCTCAGCCAACGCTTCAAACGACGTGTGTAAATTTTAGAGCCTTTGCTAGCTTGGGTCTCTAAGTAATCATGTGACATAGAGTACCTTACTCTGACCTTGCTTCTGTTCTGCTTTGGATATTTGATAAGCTTCTGATTCAAGGATTTTTGTTACTGCAGCAGAGCTGCCTATCCTAACTGATACAATTAAGAACTAGACATTAACAATATTTGCATTAACAATATTTGCATCATAGGCATATATTCAATGTAGGGTGCACATGTGCTCACATGCGCACGATTATTCCCACTTCTGACTTCCATAGTAACTTTATGGAAGAGTCCCTCCTAACCTAGTCTCTCTCAGATGTAATACCCCAGCCAGCTAGACACAGAATGCTGCTGTTAGTCAGGTAGGGAAGTAAATTCTGCAACAAGGATTCTCAAGGGATTTTTGGCAAGTTCAGGCCTTAGCTCCATGCTGTTTGAATTTAGACATTTACCACCCAGAAAGGGGGCAGACAGGATTGTGGGTGATAATGGAAGTAAAGCTCAATAGGTGGGGTCAGGGGAATTAGATGTGAACTCTGAGTCTAAACAGCAGGTGACTTCAGTACTTCAAAAGGTGGCATGCCAGGCTGAAGAAGAAAATCCAATCAGACCAAGGCTGCCAGGCACCAGATTTTCAGGTGGCAAGAGAGTTGGCACGGGAAAATGGCAATGTTGAAATCCAGATCCTCACCCTTGGCTTTCTGAAGAGCTTTGGAAAATTAATGTCATTTCTCCAAACCCTGGTTGGGCATTTCCCAAAAAGCCATAGATAATGATCATCACCCCTGTTCTCAAAGCTTACACTGATTGATGTTGACTCTGTGCCCTTAGGATGCAGATAACCTTCTCCACATTGCTGCTTGTGAGATGGCGACTGCTATTATTCCTACTTCATAGATGAGGGAGGGAATGGAGGCACAGAGATGTTAAATGACTTATGAGGAGTCAAGCGGCAGCACTGGGAGTCATAGCCAGACAGTCTGACTTCAGAACTAGATTTGAAAATAACTAGTTCCTATTGTAAGATTTTCTAGAAGTACAAAATGATTTAGTGACATGACTCCAGTTCTCCTTCTGTAGGAGGGTTAATTGCATCTTTCACATTCTTCAGAGATATTCTGTGAAGATGCCCAGTTTAGTGGGAATAGGGGGAGTGGCATATTGTCCATTATACACTGTAATGCTCATGGCCAGAGATATTGACAATGGTAATGATGACCCAAGTCACGGATAGCATTTATTGCAAATTATTAGAATATAAAGTAGGAACTGTGTGGCAAAGAAAGTAAGTGTTTTGTTCAGAGCCCTTAGAATTCTTTTATGATCTTTTCCCTGCTCCATCTTTATGGATGTTCAGTGACCAGAGTTTGAAGCTCTTCTTTTCACAACAGTCTTTGTGCTACTGGAATTGCATTGCTCATGTTCTGCAGGAGCCCCCCCCCCCATAGCTGAATTGCATATGCAAGAATGAATCTTTCCCTCTCTCCCTCTCTCCCTCTCTCCCTCTCCTCCCTTCCGTTCCCTGATCCCTCCCTCTCTCCTTCTTCCCTCCCTCCTTCTTTCTTTCCCTTACTCTCTTTAGTCAAAGATTAATGAGTAGACAGAAGGGCCAACTCCCTTACTTCAAACTGAGGCAACTCTGAGATTGTCACTCACAGTGTAGAGTTCCCCTATAACCACAGGCCAATTGCCTGAAATCCCACCCCCGGCTTGCCTAGCTTTGCTTACTCCCTCTCCCAGATGGATCTTTTTTTTTTTTTTTTCATAACTCTCTTCACTAAATAGCAAGGATTGCAAAACCTCTACCCCATAGCTTCTAATCCCAACTTCATTTGGAAAGGGGGAGAAGAGGAAGCATTTCAAAGCAAACATGTAGGGGGCACCCAAAGCCTTTAAAAGAGGCCTGGCGAGGAGGACTTGGTCTTATTGGCTGGGACAGTCATTGTCTGAGATTCTTGATGTCCATTATGAAGCTGAGCCTTCTGCAAGTTGCCTGTACCACAGCTTCTGCTAGTATTCCTCTCCAAAGCATCCTGTAGAGAGACTGACAGGATTCTATGCGCTTACATACCTGATGCTAGGTCATGAGAAGTGGTTTTAAATTTTCTTTACAATTCCTCTGCTCTACTGTGGCACAGCAGCCTGCTAGCATAGATGGGTAACACTGCCACAGTCTGGTGTTCACTCCTCCCTGGCAATGGCCCTTGCCAGCAGGGACAAGGAGAGTTCCAAGCCTGCTACTGTGGTTGTGCCAACTAGTTCCCCTGCAGTGGTGGCCTGAGGATGTTTGAGCCCGCCTGCGTATCATTACTAGTAATGCTTAAGATGCTGGAGGGTGTTGGCCATTTCCTTACAGTTTCCTTCCTCTGAGCCGTTGTGGCTTGCTGGATCTGCCTCAGAAGTATTCATTATGCACATGTCTGAATCTAGAGAGGGACAGTTACTATAGAGAAGAGGGGTGGGGTGGGTGGGGGGTTGGATATGTATATATTTTGCTTCAAACCTGTGTTCAAAGTCAGGTTTCATCATTTCCAGGCTAGGTGATCTTGGATAGGTTCTGTAATTATTCTAAACCTCAGTTTCTTTGCTATGAAATATAGCACAATTGTGTGATGGCTATGAATAAAGGACATAGGAATATAAGAATTTTTCAGGCATGTCGTTTATATCCAATTAATGTAAGATATTCTTTATAGTATCTTGATCAACATCATCATGGGTCCTTGGACACTCTGAACAAATGATATAAACCAGTGTTTCTCAAACTTTAGTGTATTTAACAATTCTCTGAGTTTCACCCTTAGCATTTCTGATTCAGAAGGTCTACCTTTCTTTCTTCTTTTGAGACAGGGTCTTAATAGCTTGCTGTGAACTCACTATGTGGAGCAGGCTGTCCTTGAACTCTCAGAGACTTGCCTGCTTCTGCCTAGGGTTACAGGTATCCACCCACCTACATGACACAACCAGTTCAGGTCTTCATTTCTAATAAACACCCTGATGATGTTGGTCCATGGCTCCCTCTTTTGGTAGTAGTGCTATAAGTTATAGTTCAACAATGTTTTTTTCTGCAGCAGCTCTTGGGATGTATTCTGAGGGATCAGTACATGGCACTTCATCTTATCTCATGCCACAATCTCTATGTAAAGTCATGTGATTTTTACTTGCCTGAAACACAGCTCCATTCATTTCATAATTAATGCTTAATATCAGCCTAAACATGGATAAGACAAGAATGCAGGTGCTATGGTCTAGAAATATGCCGCAGACATGCATAGGACATGAAGGTTGATTACCCTGAACACTCCTTAGGAGTCAGAGCCTAGTCCAGACACAGAAGCAGCTGGAGCTGATGGAAAAGAACTGTACTGACTCTGTTGCTCTTACATAGAATGAAGCTCCTACAAAGAAGAAAATAAGGGCACTTCAGGAGACTTCCTAGGCCGTCCTTGATATTTTCATAGGTATAAGACATGACATCAAATGTGATAGCTATCAGAATAAGGAGCTTTATTATTTTCTGTGACCTTCAAGTTCCCCTTCTACCTTCATATGCCAGTGTCTTTTTACAGAGTTCCAGAATTTGCTCCCTTTTTCCTTGTCCTTTCCCCATTTTTCTTTTAAGACCAGAGACTCCTTTAGTCCTAATTGCATAAACTCTGGGAGTTCCTGGCTTTAAGTCTCCTTGAAGCCAGAAGGTAATAGAAACCTAGAGGTGCAGGGTATCAAAAAGTCATGGTTTCTTTTTAACACTTTTCTACATCTTTCAACATTTGTAAACCTAGACATTATTTTATTTTCTTTCAATCATATTTTATCTAAGCCAAGTGGACATAGTGCTAAATGTTTTGTGTATATTTAATTTTTGCCATATGCTAAGCAAGAGTAGAATTGTCCTAGTTTTATGCATGAAGTGAATATATATGCAAAGATATGAAGTAAATTGTTCAAGGTTGTAGGACTAAGAAGGAACAGATACAGGATTCACATATAATATTTGAGAATAATTTTTTAACCTCTAAAGCATGTGAAAAATTATAAACACAAAATTTCTGAAGGGGGAATGGATGAGCATTTTGACTTATTTGTCTGGCTGGTGTTATATTACAAGTATGGATATTTTATTCTGCCAGGCATAGCGGTACATACTCTTAATACCAGCAGTTGGATGGCATCGACAGGTGGATTTCTGTGAGGCTGTCCTGTTACGTAGTAAGTTCCAGGCCAACCATGGGGCTTTGTAGAGAGAACCTGTCTCAAAAAGCAAAGGACAAACAAAACCAACCAAAAACTTGGATAGTTTATTCTGTTCTAATTACATACCTAATAACTATATGTCAATGTTATAATAAGATACTTTGGGACTGGGAAGATAACTCAGTCAGTAAAGTACTTGTCGGGAAAGTACGTGGACCCAAACTCCCCTTAGGAAATCCAAGTGTTGTGACCCACACTTGTAATCCCAGTTCTGATGAGGAAGAGATAGGCAAATTCCTGATGCTGGCYTACTTGGAGAGTTGTGGGCCAATGAGAGACTCCGCCTCAAAGATAAATAAAAATCAACTCTGCCTAAAGAGTGACATTTGAGGTTGTCCTTGGCACCAGCACATACATGAATATTCACATGCACTAATGTACACATGAGCACACATGCACACACAAACACATACACACAGGAACGCACACATATGTGCACTTACACAAAATACTTTGTTGACTACAAATATCACTTGGCTCAGGATCTTTCTTCCAAGTACAATGTCTAAAGTCATCCTAAGCAGATGATCTTTTGTTGTTTGTTTTTCTGTGAATCATTCCATGGGCACTAACTGTGTGTGAGCTTGCCAATTTAGTTAATCATTATTGTATATTTACCTGCAGGAGACCCCCTAAAGTAGCTGATTCCATTATCTAGACCAAAGGACTCCTTGTAGTCATGTGTTCTCAGTGGACAGAGACTTGTCGTCAAGATCAGGAGGCTTTGCCCTTTGAACTCTTTCTCTAGTTGGAATGAGCTTATGCTGATCATCCACATTCCTGCATGGCCACATCCATGACCCAAAGACTACCTTGGGGAATTTGATTGTGTGGACTAGAGATAGAATTCTTGCCCTTGGCCTCTTTGTTGATCAGTGGTGGCTAAGTTCTGAAGCAAGTAATCCTCAAATCTCAGCAGAGTAATACAATAGGCATTATTGGTTTGCTCAGCTAACAGTTCTGTTTCAGCATTTCCTATTTCACCATTTGGCAGGAAGTCTTCTCCGTAGTTATTCAAAAACCAAGTTCCCCTACCTTGCGGTCCTGCCATAATGTTGCATTTTTGTCTTCTAAATATGTCTACCCCATAGAGGAGTGTTGCACTTGGAAAATGTCTATGGGCTAGGCTTGGAGGTTACACACATCACAGTAGAACATTTCATTGACTAGAATGCAATATCATGGTGAGATGGATCTGCAAAGCAGACTGGACAATGTTTTGCAACAGAAAAGTAAAGAGGTCCTGCCTTGGAAACTGCTAGCTGTCCTTGGAACAGGTTCATTCATTCACTCAATGCATAGTTTTGGATTATCTTTTGTGTGCTAGACCCATAGACATTGTTTATATCTTATTTGCTATAAGTAAGAGGCATTTGTCCTTTCTCTAGGTCAAAACAATATTTGGAAGGGTCCTGCTCAAAGACTAAATGGAGGTTGATTCCTAAGGCTTACTAGTAGTCTCTGTGTGTATTAAGTATTTTCCATTTCTTGGCATCTGTGCTGGATAGTTTTATGTCAACTTGACACAAGCTAAAGTAATCTGAGAGTAGAGAACTCCAATTAAGAAAATGCTCCCATAAGATGGGGGTACAGGCAAGCATGTAGGGCATTTTCTTAGTGATTTATGGGGGAGGGCCCAGCCCATTTTGGGTGGTGTCACCCCTGAGCTAGTGGTCCTGGGTTCTATAGGAAAGCAGGCTGAGTAAGCCATGAGGAATAAGTCAGTAAACAGCACTCTTCCATGGCATCTGAGTCAGCCCCTGCCTCCAGGTTCCTGATCTGCTTGAGGTTCTGTCCTGACTTCCTTCAGTGATGAACTATGTCATGGAAGTATAAGCCAAATAAACCCTTTTCTCCCCAACTTGCCTTTTCATCGTAGCATTTCATGGCAGCACTAGAAGAAACACTGACTAAGACAGCATCTTATTCAAACAATTAAAGAAGCACATACAAATAGCAAAGAAGCAAAGAATTCCAACCAAAAGTAAAGTGAGAATGTAGAGCAGATATACTGGAAGAGAGTAGTAGGGCCAAGGAAAATGTTCTGGGCTTTCTTTTTGTGGGTCCAGTAAAAGGAGGAGGAGTTGGTTGTTAGAGATGGAGTGTGGGTGGTTTTTGTTTTGATTGATAGGCTTGGGTTATGTAAGGCTTGGTTCACTGCACATGTCATTTCCCACAATACCTCTGATTTTAATTATATGCATGCTCTATCAAGCATTTGCATAGGGTGGTAAATAGGGATTTTTTTTTTCCTAAAAGTTCACTTAGAGAACACAGTTTGCCTGACTATGCATGAACCCCAAACTAGTCCAGGCTGGATTGGCCACTTGCCTTTAGCTTCAGGATGCACTTCAAGATGTGTTTAGCTATAAAAATAGAGGAAATGACGGTTGGCTGATGTGCTATAGGTTGGAGTGATGAACCACTTTGTTTGAAGAGGGGTGTGTTTGTAGCTGCTGGAGAAGGTCCTACTTTACTAAATGCTTTGTTGGAAAAGGGTATGTATGTAATTCAAGCCAAATGAAGTCCAGGGTTGGTAAGTTGTCCCTATGCTTGCCTGACTAAGAAAGAGGAGACAAGGCCCTGCTGTCTCTCCAAATGCCATAGTTTCTATAACAGTCAGAGTTCAGTCAGGAGAAGAGAAATACCATTTTCACTGAGTATTTAACAGACAACACTGGTTAAGCAGAGAGTAGAAGACTGAAAAGGCAGAAAGGGAAAAGAGACAGGAATTGAGGAAGGAGGTGAACACTGTTAAGGCTGAGGGAGCAAAGGGAAAAGGTTGGGGTTTTGAAGCATCACAAGTTTGGCTATAATAAACCACAGAACCTGGTGTCTTTGAAGGAAGAGGATGGAGGGGGAAGTAGAGCTAAAATCAAGGGCTGACTGGCCCAGCTAGAGTAAAGGGCTATTACTAAGGGATACTCAGAAGAACAGGAAGTGGCCTTCTTCTGCCATCCTGTTATTCTCACTCCAGCCTCATCTACTGGCAGAGATGACCAGGGTATCACTGGGAAAGAAGAGATGAGCTTGTAGAGTTTTGGTTTCTTAGCACAGCTACATTGAAGTCCCAAGGCAAGGAGTTGAACAGAGGCCTCTGAATAAGATATGTTCATTGGTCCACTGAGCACATCTTGGATGTCGGGACATGTGCTTGGTAATATTGGAGGCAGAACTGTGCAGAAAGCAGTTCTTGTCTACAAGGAGTTTGCACCATTGATGTGCCAGGCAACATGCAGGTATGCACATGAACATTAGGACGAAGGGAATAGAGATACATGGCATAGCATCTGTGTGTCAGGGCAGGGAGCTCTTCCTTTCTGGATGGAAATGACTTTAGTTCTTCTTGTTGGACAAAATGAAGAAGCAGACACTGGCGTTTAGCAGGTCCTTGGCATGGCATGGTGATCGTTGATTGTTTTGCTATCTCGATTTGCACTGCCAGCAAGCAGCCTTCTCCACTGGGATCAAGGGGAGGTTCGCCTTAACTGAATGAGATGAGAAAAGTAGAAAATAAACCAGAGTGGTCCCTGTCCAGTGGTTTCTTAGAGTCCCAAATTTCTCCCCTAAGGTGTGGTGTGGTGTGGTGTGTGTGTGTGTATGTGTGTGTGTGTGTGTGTGTGTGAGAGAGAGAGAGAGAGAGAGAGAGAGAGAGAGAGAGACAGAGAGACAGAGAGACAGAGANAGAGAGAGAGAGAGACAGAGAGACAGAGAGACAGAGAGACAGAGAGACAGAGAAACAGAGAGACAGAGACTGAGACAGAAAGAGAGAGACACACACAGAGAGAGATTTGTTCCTTTTGTCTGCACACTTTAAGAATTTTCTATGGGGCACTTAACTCTGACCATTTTTGACTGCTGGAAGGCGGCAATTCTCTGTGAGTAGAGAGAAAGGACTCTTCGATATGGACTGTATTATTTTGTTTCGTTTTCTCGTGGTCTGGCAAATTTTCCAAAGGTATGTCGTATAGCATATTAACTGAATACCTACTCTGTGGTATTCCCAAAGCTCAGGACAGACTCCATCGGTCTGAATCAGGGAGCAGTGTGTGCAGAGTGGGAGAGCACTCTGATGCAGGGAGGCCATGAGTCATCCTGACACCTTCCTTTGCACACAGTGAGCAGTCATGTTGCAGAGCAGACCTGCAACTAGTTAAATGCCTGAGGGATGCTACATACCCTCCCTGGGTCTCTGTTTTCTTATCTGTAAAATGGAAAGTCAGATTCTAATAGGTTAGCAATCTAGCCAATATTTCACAAGAACTTTCTTGGTCCCAAGTTCTATGCTCTCTAAGATTCTAAAGCGACACAATGGTTGTCCTTTTAACGTAGCTTCCTGGTCATTCCTGATTTTATATATACTTATGGTGTAGGTATGTCCTGAGAAACTCTTTATTGCAACTAACCTACCCAGTATCCTTGCTTGACAAACTGCTTACTGGTAGTTTCCCGTTGTGATCATGTGGCTGACTATGAGTTGTTCAGTCTCAGGAGAGAATATTATACCATACAGCCTTAGCCTGGGAAAAGATCCAAATTCACAATTCAAAGGAAGTTTCTATTGAATGCATCTTGCTTTCCCACCATCGTAAAGTTGAAAACTTAAGTCAAACCATTGTTGAGGACTGTCTGCAGTTTGATCTGTCTCAATTATATAACCAAGTATAATTCAACGTCTTCTTTCTTTAGGCTTTTTATCTGAGTCAGGAAAATAAGGTCAAGTGTTAAAGGTAGCGGCTGTGGGAATGTAATGGAGGTATATCCGTTATCTTTTGTTGTAATTTAGTGGCTTAGAGCCACATGCAATTATTCTTTGTCGTAATCCTGTTGGTCAGTTGGGCAGACCATCTGGTCTGATTGAAATCAACCAGGGTGAAAGGTCTAGGCGGCCTCACTTTCAAGGCTGGGGAGTGAGGGGGGCGTCTCCGCTCCAGCAGCTGTGTTGTCTGTGTCTTCTTCTTGTGAGGCCTCTCATTGTCCAGGAGGCTAGCCTGGGCTTGTTCACTGGAGGTGGGTGGTTCCCAGCAGCTTGAAAGATGAAGCAGGGAAGTGCTGATGCTTCTTGTCTCTGCTTGAGTTAAACTTAACTATAGCGTTGGAAGGGGGAGGCAATCTCTTTCCTGACCAACATCAAGGGCCACATGTGAAATCCCCACAACAAAAGATGGGTCGACAAGAAAAAAAAATTCTTTCACCAGTTTAACATGTGAAGAAGCCTTCAGAATAGAGATAGAGCAGAAGGGGAAATTAGCCTATTTTTGAATTTGCGTTCAACAAAACATAAAAAGCCATGCGGATGGTGACCAGGTGGTAAGAGTCTAAACTGCTAAAACCAGACTGCGGGAGGGAGCCCCGCAGGCCTGTCTGTTCAGATTCTTCTGTCCTTCATCCTCTCTGCGCTTCATTCTTTCCTCCTGGGGCCTGGAAGAGGATCCTTTTTCCAATGGACGGGGTCTTATGATCTACTATCAGACAAGGAAAGTCAGATACTTTCTCAAAGGCTGACTCCAAGGCAGAAAAGATTAGAGTAATATTTTTAGGGTTTATGGTTTGCTTTGGGGAAGGGGGTTCTGGTTACTGTGGCCTGCCTTGGGAAGCAGGGAAGAAATTGACAGTTCTATCATTTGCCTGGGGCAAGAAAGAGGAATGCAAGACAGAAGGGAAGGTCAGGGAGGAATTTTGTTTTAATTTCTGAGGCCTTCATTTTGGGTGTTATTTTCCAAGCTCTGGAGGCCAAAGAGAGTTGCAAAGTTCAGCCAGAATCAGCATAGGTGGGGATGACCCAAAAACACATTGCCAGAAATGTCTTCCTCAATGGAAGAGCAGCTGGGGGGGGGGCCCAGCTGTGAGGCTGGGGGGTAGAGGTTGATGAGAAGAATGGAGAAGCCACTGAGAACCAGGAAGTTGAAGGAAGACCAGCTCTGATGATGAAGATTTTTGTCCCTTGTACCTACTCTGCCAGAAACTCAATGTGCCAGGGTGTGGGGATACCGGGGGTGGGGGGCACTTTTTCAGAAGAGAAGGGGAGGAGAGGAGGGGGAAAGGTTATCTGTGTGGAGAGGACTGGGACTAGGGACAGAGTTTGGGATGTAAATAAATATATAAATAAATATTTTTATCCTGTGTGTGGATTTGGGTGCTGAGATGTCACACCTTGGTCCTGTCTTACAAAAACTCTTGGAAGTCACTTAACTCCTTTTTCTGAACTCCATCTACTGGCCATGTCGGCAAGTCCGTCGTAGAGGACACACAGAAGCTAGGGCGAGGGTGCACTAAAAGCATAAGAAAAATGGCATCTCCTCCACACACATAGATCCTACATATATCTACACAGGTAGATACACGCAGCATATCCCTGAGTGTGCATGTTGGCATCCACTCATGCTGATGCACATGCTCATGCATGCTTGCACATCACTGCATGTGTGATCTTACAAACAACCTCGGAGGACTCCAAGAAGCCAGTCTCAAGGGCTAAGGGTTATAGCATGTAAAGCAGACTGGACAAGGAGCAGGCGTGAAAAGCTGATTGGAGGCTTTGGGTGGAGGAGTGCTCCCCTCCGTCTGCCTCAAGATGCCACTGTGCTGTCCTACATGACTTCTGAAATGCAAGTTCAGCCATCGTATTTGTCCTGCTTTTTTTTTTTTAAATACAAGGTTGACACGGGTCTATTTAAATTAATATTTCCATCTCTGGGGATGCATTTGGGGAGATAGGTTTTCCTGCTAAAAAACCAGAATAGAGTGGGGAGTGGAAAGGCTGGAAAAAGGGGAGATCTATTATTTGAAAATTGCAAGATGAGGAGGCCCCCTCATTAAAAGAAATAAAATAAAAAGGAGAGGCTGCACATTAGCATCAGAAAAGCAGCCCAGTTCAGCAAGGATTGGGGCCTGCCATATTAGAGGCCAGTTCCTGTAGTGGCTGTGAATTAATAGCCTCTTTTGGATAACATGGAATGAGCACTGTCCTTGCCTTGCTGTTTGATGGGGTTGAATTTTTGCCTGTAAGTCCTGTTTTGGTCCTGGCCACCCATTGTTACCAGCTCTCTCTATCCCTGGCACTCAGCTTTAGCAACAACAAAAAAAAAAGTGGGCCTCCTCCTAGTGAATGAGAAAGAAACCCGGGCTGGCAGCCCCTCCCCACAGCTCAGCTTTCCTCTTGTTTATGTTTAGAGGGTTTCAGTTGATGGGAGTGGCAGCTTCCATCCCAGCTCTCAATGGCATTACAGGCAGCTTTTTACAGCAGTGAGTGTGAGAATGTGTAAGGCAGAAAAAAAAAAACCCTTCATGTTGGGCAGAAGCTGGAGGGGGGAAGGGTGGCAGCTGCCTCCCTGGCCTTCCCAGAAGCAAGCATTGCTTTTATTCTACAACAAGAAGCTGGGGTGATTTCTCTCTAAGGTGAAAGGACAGCTGATAGTAGCTCCAAGAAAACAGCTAGGGCATGGGAGGCCAGAGAACAGGAGGAGGGATAGGGCAAGACCTTCCACGGTCTCTAACCCCTGCAAAAGAACAAATGTCTTTGAATGCGGCCACATGTTTGGTCTAGAGAAGCAGACTCGAACAGAATCCCTGGGTCAGAAAAGGATGTCTTTTTGAAAGACTGAATTCATTATTTCTAATAGGGGACTTAAGTTCAAATACAGATTACTTGCACGGCTAACCAACCGTAGTGATGACTATTAATTGTATTTCTTTTGCTTTCTTTTTTCCCTTCTTTCCTTTCCTTCATCCAGTCTTCCTTCCATTCTTTGTTTCTTTCTTTCTTGAAAAGATCTCATGTAGCCCAGGCCATGAGCCCTGTAAGCTACAGTAATAACTGGCCTGGCAAGATATGCTCCTATCATGGATATGATAGAGAGAGCTGGTAACAGTGGGTGGCCAGAACCAAAACAGGACTTACAGGAAAAATCCAACCCCCCCAAACAGCAAGGCAAGGACAGTGCTCATCCGCTTCCACATTAGGAAATAGTGCAATAGTGGCATAATATGAATGGTATGGGAGTAACCAACCACTTTCTGATTGGATTTAAAGCCTGCTCCACAAGACAGAACTCATGCCTGGTACCATCACTCGATCCCCAACCCCATGACTGACCAAGTAATAGGCCCCAGGAGAGAGCCTAGTACTATTATTCTGCTAAATAGATATAATATTAAACTGTCCCCTAAGTCCTTTTCTTTATATCCATAGATTAGTGCATCTGCTAACCCTCATTAGTTAATTTCTTTTTGCAGTAGATGGTGATTAATATCACAACACACAACTTATCAACATGTCGAGACCAAGAGACTGGAGATCCCATCTTTAAATGTGACATCTATACCTCATCTCCTCACAATAAGTCTTAGTGGCCACTGCAGAAGAAGGGGTGGAAACATTGTAAAAGCAGGAACTAGTGGATAACTACATCAAATAGTGTTTGCTGGACACGACAGGGCTCTGACACACATAACTTCACAGTGGATGTGACTGCACACATAAGGTCAAGCCAGACAAAATGCCAGCATGGATAGGGAAGTGGCTCATGGCAATTATGGTTGCTGGAGGAAGGAGGATAACTTTTCTTCAGGGATATTTGCAAAGACTACCCATGCTCTAGTAGATGGCTCTCTACCCATGCACATACTGGTAACCACATTAYGTGGACCCAGTGGGTTTAAAACACAGGAAATTGGGAGGGGGAGTGATGGGAGACTAGGGGACGAATAGGAAGGGAAGGAATGGATAATGGATTTGGTCAAAACATTATATGCATGCTTGAAATTCTCAAACAACAACAACAAAAGATTTTTTAAAAAGAAAAAATAATGAAAAAGATAGGGTACTAATTTCTTGATACTCCAAACATCCAAAGACATAACCATTTTCTGTTCTCAAACACGTGTTTGCATGTGCACATACATACAGGCACACACACACACACACACACACACACACATCACAGGACATCCTGAGATTATTCCTGACCACACACCCTTCCTTTTTGAACATTTTCAGCCATCATGGATATGGTATTGCTTGTAAGAGACACATCCTGGGGAAATGAATGAGGTATTGTTTGGTTACTGATCAAAATTGCAGAGTTAAAGATGAGGCAGGAAGATGCCGGTCTTGGGAAGCACCATTATAAATAGTTAGGCAAGATGTGATGGCCAACACATAGATTTTGCCACCACTTAGCTGTGCCTGAGCCATGTAGGTGCACCCTAAAGGTATGGATCTAGCTAGCTGCCCCCAAGTTCACATTTCATTTTTAGATCACTTTGAGTATCTGGTTATTAGAAAAAAAGAAATCACTCAAGCAGCAATCATCTATCCAATCTCACTGCCTCTTCATGGTCTCCCTGCTTCTACTAAAATCCTTTTCTGGTTCGTTCCACATACAACAGTTAGGAAAGGCCTTTGAAAAGAGGCCCATTTGTGTCTGTCTTCTGCTCAAAGCCATCTAAATGTCACCTCCCTTTCTCTGGGTAAAAGGCAAAGCCCTGGTCCTAGAGTAACCCATATGGGCCTGTGTGGCCCGACCTACCCCACTCCTCTGCTCCAGGCACAGCACCCATCCAACTGTCTCCACTTTAATCCCACCTTTCCTCTGCTTGGAGCACTCCCTCCAGATGCATACATACCTGGCTCTCTCCCCATCACCTTTAAAACTCATTGTTCTCAAACAGTCCATCTAAAATGGCTACCCTGTAGGATCTTGGAATCCTCCATCTGTACTTTCTACACATTTGTCACCATCTACCCCTCTCTGCTGGTGTCCTGTCTGTTTTGTTTATTATAAGCCCACCCTAACCCCTCAGGAGAATATAGCTTCTTTAAGAGCATGGAAGCTTGTTGCTTTTCAATAGCGTACCCAGAACAGTGAGCCACTGGCGCCCAGACGGCACTCAATGATTATCAATGAAAAGAACAAATGGACCCTGACTCTAGAATGCTTTTCAGTGTGACACCCAAACTGTCATTCAAATCTTAGTGCCTCAACTGATCTATAATGAGCCATACCCTTTTTCTGCCTTGACGAACAGGAGTGTGCTAAGGTCTCTGGAGACTGTCCCTTCCCTAGACTGTTCAATGTCAACTCTTGTACCTAGGCTGATGTTCCTTCAGGGACACATGCCTTGAGACAGAGTTTCCGTGGAACGTGAGACCTCTGGTCTAGTATTGCCTGTATTTGTAGTTTCACCATAGTGGAGTTCATGCTGAAACCACTTATCCCACAATGGAGGATACAGCAGATCCACAGGAGCAAGTCCCACATAGAGTGAGGGTGACTCTTCAGGATAGTCATTGCCCTTTCATGTTGCTTCTCTTTTGGTCTTCCCTCCACTCTGAGATTCCCTGCAGCTGTGGGAGAAAGGGACTCTCAGGATCTCCGGAAGTCCTTCCACGTAGGATGCTCCAAGCAGCTGCCAGCCAAATTCACAGAATAGTTTCCGTTATAGTATTCGGATACTATTTATAGATTATCTGCTGTGTGCCAGATGTGTTATATGTATCTTTAAGCTTTATGAGAATCCCACCAGAGGAGTATTGTTGTTCCCGTGTAAAGAGGGGGAAATTGAGACTCGGAGAGGTCACATAACTGATCCAGAGCCAAGGTCAGCAATAGAACTAGGTATTAAGTCAGTGTCCAATGATCATGTACCGTACTACTGTCATGGGTGCTGTGTCTGCACATGTAGATTTTGTACTGCGCACATCCAAACACACTATGACTGATGCCTCTGCTCTGCATGGCTACCCATAGCCACTCTGGCCATCTGCTGGGAATAGTGTTTTCCTTAGAGAGAGCAATGGTCTCGGGTAGGGATGAATTCCACTGCAGAGAATAGATAGTCTGAACTCCAGGTCAGGAAATTAAAGGAAATGAAGTTCCACTTTCCTTTTCGGACAAAAGAAAAGTCTTAAAGTAGGTGGCTACAGGCACTGGCTGAGGTCAATAGTGCTGAGTTTTGTGTGTCAGAAAGTCTCATGGCCTCTCCTCGTGGCTCCAAGGTGGCTGCCATAGCTCAAAACATTATGTCTGTGTTTGAGAAGAAAAGAAAGGTGGGAAAAGGAGGTATCTATCATATCAGCTTCCCCCGCCTCCCTTTTTTTTAAGTCAAAAAAGCTAAAACTTGCCAGAATTTTGTCATAGACCTTTTCAATGTTACACTTTAAAAGCTTTAAATTGGAAGTTGACAAGGCATAGAGTGTGGGAAGAGAACTCTGGGTCTGGAGTGTCTGCAATGCTGCTACTCCTGCTATCCACAGAACCAGGCACATTAACAGACTCTTTCCCCAGAGATACAGTATCCAAGATACAAGAGCTGAGCTAGGGCTTGCCAAATAAGAACATGGCCAGCTCCTCCCCACTCCCAGTGGGAGGTGTGGGAAGTGAGTAAGGAGAGAGTTAAAAACCCTGTGGGCTTTCTGTCCAGGTGTCCCGGAAGCATCATTCCTGGCCTTAATAATATATTAACAGACAACCTGAATGGGCTTTGGATTAGGAATTTGATAACAAAGCAGATTAACTCTTCTCTCATTTCTTTCTTCCATACCTTCATGTTGCTTTCTTCTTTGTGCCAAGAAAGTAGAAGAGAAAATGCCCAAATCCCACACAGGAAGCACTTGCCTTGAAATTTTATTTTCACATAGCACTCAGAGCCGTGTTTTAGCCCTGCCAGCCTGAAGCAGGAAAGAGCTGGAGTGATCTGATTTATTAGTGAAAACAACAATAATGAGAAGATACTCTTTTCCTATCCTGTAATCTGTTCCCAGACTGACTCTTCCCAGCCTCCAGAGTTCCTTTTATTCTTCTTCATGTCCTGGACCGCCCACATGGCTGTCCTGAAATCCTTGTATGCAGAGGCTGTGAGACAATTGATTCCTTAGGCCTCCTGTGCCAGTAACAAATGCTTGCTATGAGCTCCCTGGAGTGGGAAAGAAAAGACAGACCCGGGTCACTCAAGCCTGGGCATCTGGAAGCCACGTGACCAACAGAAAAGTCCAGCAGGCTGAAATTGCTTTGCACTCCCTATAAGCAAGGGAGGAAGATATTGAGCAGCTGGAGCAAATACTACACTGAGAACTTCCATTTAGTCCTTCAGTTTGGCTGCTTTGATTGTGAGTCAGGTAGCTCTTGAGTGTTTCAGGGAAACTTGCTCATGGAGAGATAGGACCTTCCCCCAAGGCCTTTTGGCAACTCTCTGCAGTCCAGTGTATCCAGATTGTTCCCCTCAACCACTGCACTTTTGTATGAGAGATGTTTTATGTTTGGAGAAATGGTCAACCTAGGAACCTTGCCACAGATTTTTTTTTCTGAGCTGCTTAGTCATTTCTGGAACCCACAAGGAGAACTCATCTCCATCTTTAGTTATTGGGTTTTTTTTTCAGTGCCTTTCCACAGAGCCCTTTTAAAGAATCCACATAAGCAGAGGTGTCTGGGGGACATAGGCAGTGAGGAAGAGATGGCAGGGATGACAGGCTGAATGGAAAATGACCTGTTGAGATCATCTTGAGTGGTCCTAATGGTACCATCATCATCTACCCTGAACAGAAAAATCAAAGCAGTGCCTTTCTGGTCACAGTTCTGCACAGTAAAAGCTCTCTGGGCCAAGTATATTAGAGACAATCCCTTCCACAGCTGTGGCTTCCGACAAAACCATGTGGACATTGATGAACCACAGCATGGTTGACCCAGCAAAACCATTCTTGCAGAAGCCACTGCTTGCCCACGTATGTATGCGAAGATGCACAGCTGTCTAGACCAAATGTCTTCCTTGTATTTGTAGCCAAGAATTTGAGACCCAACTGGAAGAGTCATGTTTATATTTGTGGTACTCTAGTGAGTGTCTTTTTGCCTAAGGGACAGTGGTTATGTTGACAACTGCTGTGATGCTTAATCTTTTTATAATCAGAAGATTCTTTCTCTTAGGGACTTTCTCTTTTGAGATGATATTTCATGGGGCTAGAAGATAACTGAAGGAACTTGGGGAGACTTAACAGTGGATAATAATTTTCCAAACCTTAGTTTATATATGTATCATATCGAATATGACATCTGTTCCCTAAGTAGACTACCATGATAATTGAAGTGCCAAGACTAAGGGTGTGTGTGTGTGTGTGTGTGTGTGTGTGTGTGTGTGTGTACAATCATCTAAATAAGACAGGAATTCTTACACTGGGACATGACTAAAATCACATGAGAAGCATAGCTAAGTTACTCCATTCCTTCCCTAGACATTCAAATTCAACAGGTTTGGAGCGGAGCCCAATAATTGGCATTTCTGGCAAGTATACAAGTGATGGAGTGACTTCTGGTCTGGGGGTCACGCTTTGAGTAGCAGGATTTAGAAGAAGTGCCAAGTGCTATTACTGTTTAGCACAGATTGAACACATCCAGATAAGAGGAACTCGATGTGATTCATATTTTTCCCCCTTTGAACTTAGCTCCTAACATCCACTCCCTCAAACCCGGTTCATGGGGAGCCTGAAGATGCCATCTTGGAGTGTGAAGCAAGAATCCTAGGTGCCACATGATTACCTTGGCAACCTCCCCTCCCCCCACACACTCTTTCCTCTACCCATAGCCCAGAAGACGTGGAGGACTTGGGAAATCCTCTGCTAGCTTTGCAGTAGCAGGCAGTTTGCATATGGAGTTACACCCTTCAGTGGTCTCTGGAGGAGCTGGAACAAACAGGAGGAGAAAAATTACATTTGAAATAATTTATTTTCACATGCAGGGGAGAAATCACATTTGGTCTAGATTCATGTAAAGAAAACAGAGATTAGATTTTTAAAAATGTGTTGCTGGCAAGAGAGAGGAGCAGACAAACTTGGAGAAAATACACATTCTGTTGAACCTGGCCTCCAATTCCAGGCTTGCATTTAAAGGGGTTTTGGGTTAACCCATGGAGAAGAATCAAGTCTGGGTTTTATTTTTAATTTTCCTTGCTTTTGAAAATACTTTCTAGATTTGGACTGGGAGTGATAAAAACATCTGGACTGCAGGAAAGGCTATTCCTAGAATGTTGAGGTTTTTCTGTCTAATCTATAGCAGAATGATTAAGGGGCCTTATCTGAGGCCAGAGTGTTTCTCTTGGGATTGAAGGCCACAGCAGCCTGTGGGAGGAAATGAGGGGAGGCTGGATCGGGAAGTCTCCATGTGGACAGCAGGCCAGATCACCCACTTAGGAGGTGCTATCTCCACTTCATTGTCTAAGGAGAATAGGATGCACACAAGTGTCCAATTTGTATAGAAACAAATGTCCCTCCTATAAGGGCTCGGAAGAAGGAACAGAAAGAACTGTTTTCTTTCCTGTGTTCCCAGCTCTGACTTCTCAAGTTGGTGGGCAGAGTCTCTGTGAAGACTACAGCTATGCAAATGGGTGAGAGTGTGCAAAACACACACACACACACACACACACACACACACACACACACACACAGCATCTTGCCTTCCAAAGGCCCTAGCTTGTCTTGGCAGGGCTGCTGGATTGGGTTTGGAGGGCTGCCCACTGCCTAGTGACCACGTTTAGAAAAAAAAAAAAAAACATGATCTAAGCTGGCACATGGGCAAAGTTCTAATAATTAAGAGTCACTGGAGCAATTCAAGGAAGATACTCTTTCTCTGGGAACAGAAAGTATGATGCTAATCTCCCCCAAATAGGGCAGTAAGGTCTTAAAGGGTTGTGAGAAAGAAGATTAAAGAACCAGGGCACATTTGTCTCATCTTAGATGATATGAGCACTCTAAATGTGTAACTTGGTCAAGAACAGACTCTTAGTCTGTTTTTTCCGATACATGATTTTAACCTTCACATATATGCAAGGTTGAGTAGCAACCCACCCCCTCCCCCCAAACAACATCTAGTGGTGAAAGATTCTTCAGAGACAGCGTTGGCCATTTTAGCTTGAATTTCTTGGAAGCAAACCCTAAGGCAGGCCCAAGTGCAAGCAGTTCATAAAGTGAAAGCAAGACTGGCTGGAAAAGTAGAGAACAGAGCTAGAAAAGGCAATGAAGGCACAGACAACCACTTTGAGCAAATGGAGCCAAGGGAAGTCCCGTGAACATAGTGTAGCTGGAGTCCTCGGGCGCTACCTGAGGTGGCAGAGTGCTGAGGGACTTGCACTCTCACTCCCAAGAGCTGTTTGTTGACAGAGGCTCTTGGAGAGTTCTAATTCCAGAGCACGGTTAGCCAAACCTGTAGGTGGAGTAGACTTCCTCAGCCATAGGGGAAAGCCAGACATAAAGATGCATGCAGTTTGTGGCCTTGGGAAAGCCTGTGCCGTGAATCAGGGCTGTGTGAGGCAACAGGGCTATCAACACGGAGGATGAGCAGGGTGGATCCTTAAGAAGGCAACAAAAATGAGTATCTATGTGTATAGATTGCTGCAGCATGGAATTGTTAGAGTCCCTAAATATTTTAACCTGTCTAATCAAACCAAATGGGATATTTAAAAGAATGGCGGGTTTTTGTAAATAGTTTTGTAAATAGTTATACCAGAAGTGGTATAAAGCCCATGGTACATATATTTATTAAATTTAATAGTTGTTATACATTTTAAAAATCTGTTTATTTTACTGAATGAAAGTCACACTTAAATTTTTAGAACGAGCAGGCATAACATTTCAGTAGTTGTAGTAGTAGTAGTAGTAGTAGTAGTAGTAGTTGTTGTTGTTGGAAGAATTCTGTCTATAATTCTGTCTGAGTCGTGGGGCCACAATTGAAACTTTTCTTATAGATCTTTAGACAAAACCTGTTGACGTAGTCCACTGGCAGTTCAAGCCACTGTAGTCTAGGTAGTGACTTCCCAGAAAGAAAGGAAGTTCCCTCACCTTGAGTGCCAAAATCTGTTTGTGCTCTTATTAAATAGGTGCTCTCCTTACGACTGTGGCATGCACTTTGTTTTCTGTGAGAAATGACTAGGGACTTTATGTCGGCTACCATAAGAAAAGCATTTGCAATGCAGAAGGGACTGAAAGAGAAAAAGTTTCCCTCTCATGGCCTCTTTGGTCAAACTAACTAGATTTGCCTGCCATAGCTGACTAGGGAAAGGAGAAGAAGGTGGTGTCTTAAGGTAGATGTTAGGTCAGGATTGACCTTAGCACCTGGTATATAGTGAACATTTGCTAAAGGTGGGCTGGGATGAGCAGGTTTCCTTCAGTGCACTAATATCTCTACTAAGAACAGAAAAGGGAAAGCACAGATGAAGAAGAAGGCAATGGGCCTTTATTTCTTCCCTGAAGGACCCAGACCTGATGTTTAAGAACTGGACCTTTGTACCAGGCTTTCTAATGTCTCTTGATTGTCTTGACACTGCTGGAGAGAGTGCCAGAGGTTGAAGACAGATGAAAGGCATTGAGAATAAAAAGGGTTGGTATCACTTCATTCCTGTTCAAATTTGGGAGGGAACTTTATATCATAACCACCAAAGCCACAGGGGCCCAAGCAGTCACGAAAGGGGATTTTTGTCGTTCTATGGGATTGGTATATGATGAGAGGTTGAAAGGAAACCCAAGAAGAAAGGGATCTGTGTGGTTTCTGTGGGTAGCAAGCATGTATGATGGGGTGGGGAAGGAAGCAAAAAAGGAAATCTATACAAGCAGGGTTGGTGGTATATAGATGGGAATCAGAATTCACTCTTTAGTAGAATGCTTAATCTGCACAGTTTGGCATGACTGTGTATTCTCCCAAAAGGTTATGTTCTTCCAGACTCCGTGTGTTTCTATACTCCCAGTATTACCTGGCCATTTAGATGCACATTCATGTAAAATTAAAACAATCAGAAAACTCGGAGAAGTCAAACCACAGCTCCATAGAGCTGTGAAAAGCAATAGTGCCATTTCCTGCTGAAGTCAAGACAGTGCAGGCGTGGATGTAGAATGACCTCTTGTCCACTTAGACCTGTTATCAGAACCTTTGCATTCATTACACTTAGGGCCAGGCACTTTGAGAATGTCCTGTTCATCGTAGGATGCTTAGTAATTTGTAAGTAACTTCATCATATTGCCTTAGTAGATGCCAGTCATGTCTCCCTCCAATTGTGGCAAACAAAAACATTTTCAGATGTTGCCAAGTATCCAGAAGAGGCACAATCATGTCTGATTGGGAACCATTGGCTCAGATAGAGGACTGTTGGTTCCCCAGAATCCTGAACTTGCTACACCATCCGGTGCTATTTGAAGATTTCAAATGAAAACCTTCTATGGCTTCAGAATTTTGTACAAACATTTAAATGTGTGTGGTATGTGTGGTAGAACTGGCAACGATCAGCCAGCATATTTGTCTTCCTGGGACCCTCCTTCCTCTAACAGCTGTAAGCCAGAGGTTGCTTTTTCAGCATGTGTCACATTAGAATCTGTGGAATTACTTCTCCTTTTTTAGCCCAAATGGTCGAATATCAGCAATTTCATAGGTTTAACCTAAACATACAGACTTTAAGAGAGAGATCCTGTGCACCTTCCAACACGCACCGCCACCACCCCCAGATTCTTGAGTGTGGAAATGTTTATTTAGGCTCATAACTCTTCTCAGCCACAATGCTAAGGAAAGGCCAATGTTTTCCACGCGGAGCCTAGTGCCTCAAGCTAACTGAATTGCAAAATTCCTCTTAAGATTTCTTTCTCATCCCTGTGGCAAATTAAATGCAGTCATGATTTTTTTCACAGAAACTCCCACTAAGAGATGGAATCTGTATCTCTACCACACTGAATCTGGACTAACCTTTTGACTTATTTTGACCAACAAAAGGTGACAGATGGGGTTCTGTTCACATTGCACAACCTGAATCTTTAAGAGGACTTGCAGTGTCTTCTTTGTGTGCCCTAAATGCTATCCAGATACTGCCTTGGAAGGAAGCTGCTATGGCTTACTGACTGATGAGTGGCTGTCCAGAAGCGAGTCCAAGCAGCCTATTCACAGCCAGCACTACCAACTAAAACTTAAGTAGGGGCATCTTAGACCTTCATGTCTGCTGACCCTACAGCTACAGCCCATCAGAGTGATCCAGGCAAAACCAGCAGAGGAGCCAGCCAGCAAATCCACATAATCATGAGAAATAACATCAGTATTGCCTAAATTCCTTGGGTTTGAAGACTGTTTGGTATCCAGAGTGGATATTGGTACACACCCTGTGGCAGCTTTCCAGGTATCAGTTATTTACTATATGGTACAGCTTCAAATAAAGAACAGTGAAGTCAAACTCTCTTGCTCAGCTGAACTGTGGGTTAACATCTCTTACTAGCTGACTCTCATATTCCTTATACCAGCCTTGAGGTGGGTGCTAGCAAGTCATATTCTTCAGGAAAACTGCTGATTTCAACATTTGGAGGCCATGAAAAATGAAGACAACTTAGGGGCAAAAGTTACAAAGGTCAGGGTGGCTGTATAACATTTTCATTATCTATAGAGCAGTGTATGTAGTGGGCACCGCCTATGCTCTCCTCATGTACACATACATGTGCATCCATTTTACACTCAGAGCAACCGTGACATACTTTCCAGGCACCATTACCCTACTTTTCCTATAGTAATAGTTTGGAAAAGAGTATTTCAAGTGAGGAATCTCTTCAAAAACAATTAATTGACTTTCTACCTTAGTTTTCACTGATCACCTCTTCTCATCTACAGCAGATGCCCCAGGGGTCCTTTGGGAGAGGGGCATGAAGGTTGAACTGTAGTTCACATCCTCACACTTATTTGTGAGTTATTTCTTTAATGTTTTAAATTCTAGCCTTCTCTGGACTTTACCTACCTGAGAAGAGAAGTCTTATCTGTTTCTTTGCCCACAACAGCTCCAGCATAAAGCTCTGGGTTTAGTTCCTCAACAAATCTGTTGTAGAATGAATTACTGGGTCAGTGAATGAAGCGTGGAAGGAACGAGTTAAAAGAGACCTTAAAAATTCTTTATCTTGTCCCCAAAGGAGGAGCTAGAGAAAGGCCTCAAGGAGCTGAAGTGGTTTGCGGTTCCATAGGAGGAACAACAATATGAACCAACCAGTAACACCAGAGGGATTAAACCACCAACCAAAGAGTACATACTGAGGGACCCATGGCTCTAGAGGCATAGGCAGCAGAGGACGGTCTTGTGGAACATCAAAGGGAAGATAAACCCTTGGTCCTGTGAAGGTCCCATGCCCCAGTGTATTGAAATGCCAGGATAGGAAAGCTGGAGTGGGTGGGTTGGTGAGCAGGGGGAGGGAGGAGGGGATAGGAGATTTTTGGAGGGAAAACCAGGAAAGGGGATAACATTTGAAATGCAAATAAAGAAAATATCTAGCTGGGCGGTGGTGGCACACACCTACAATCCCAGCACTTGGGAGGCAGAGGCAGGCAGATTTCTGAGTTCGAGGCCAGCCTGGTCTACGGAGTGAGTTCCAGGACAGCCAGGGCTACACAGAGAAACCCTGTCTCGAAAAACGGGGAAAAAATATCTAATAAAAAAGAATCCAGGACCATGTCA
>BDUI01000216.1:174532-198788 GCA_002335545.1 Apodemus speciosus
CACACACACACACACACACACACACACACACACACACCAGCTCAACACTCCCTCACCATAGTGGCCAACTACAAGGTTTTGTTGTTGTTTTGTCTCTGCAAACATGATCTTTCCTTTCCTCACAGAGTGCATGCATGCTCTTTCCTCTGCTCTTCCCTCCATTTCTTTTGCCCTCTGAACTTAAGATTGTCTCTTGAGTATTTGAGTTCTCACTCTCATTGTATTGTATCCCAGATACTGTTTGTGACCTGTCTTCTCGGCACTTGAGAAACATTTTCAGTTCTTTGACTGGACCATTTCTCTTTACTCCTCCCCACCCCAATCTATAAGCCCTAGGAGCACAATGACCCTATGTATTTCTAGCACTTGGCACATGGACGGTAAATGTTTGTTGGCACACAAGGTTGTTGTATCTTTAACATCTGGGATATATATTTGGAAGAATGACAAGATATGATTACAAGTCAAATCGTATAATGTTTCTCACTCCCCAAAGTGTTTTCTCTTCTCCTCTCTTCTCTTCTCTTCTCTTCTCTTCTCTTCTCTTCTCTTCTCTTCTCTTCTCTTCTTTCTTTCTCTTTTTTTTGGCAGGATCTCACTATGTAGCTTTGGTTTTCCTGGAACTCACTATTTAGATCAGGCTGGTCTTGAACTCACAGAGATCTGCTTACCTCTGCCTCCTGAGTGCTGGGTTAAAGACATGTGCCACCATGTCCAGCTCAAACTCTTACTTATACTTCATTGCCTGACATCTCGAGACTTAAATAGGGTTTGTCTCATTCTCGAGTCAAATCTTCATTAGAATCTCAACACAACACAATATGGCCACAGATCCATTGCATAAGAAAGAAGATCATATCTATTACAATTTGTTTTCTATGCCTTGTGTCGGGGCACAAAATGAAAGGTGGAGGATAATTAGTTCAGTAGTTCTCTCGTTATCCAGAGTATCTAGAAAATTACATTCCTTAAATAGCATTTGAAAATACCTAGCATGTAATTCCTTTGCTATCCTCAGCCACCCAAGATAGTTGGATCTGTGACTCACAGCACAATCAATCAATGTACATGTTCACCTTTAAATAATTTAATATTATGGAATGTGAACCAATAAGCCAATTCAGTGTGCATTTAAGAATGTGTCTTTGGACCATTGAAAGTTGCTTCTTCTTTATGTTATTAGAAATATTTTCCAACAAAGGTAAAGAGGTGGCTAACTTTCTCAGATTCCTTGACTTTTTCTCAGAAGGCTTGCTATAAAGCAAACTCCATCTTTTCCTCATTCTTTACCTTTGTCTCAGCCAGAGGATGAACTACAGGAAGATCTTCCCCTTGGTCAACAACTTTCCCTTGATTAAATAACCCTTTATTTATGTCTCCCATGGGCTACTTGTGTGGTTTAGATTACTTAAAAAACAAAACAAACAACCAGAGTGATAGAAATAGTTTGAAAAAACAAGTGGTTCCCATCAGTCTTGCCCTGTGCAGTTGGGAACGATGGGAAAAGCTCTGGTTCTAAACGCCAAAGAAAAAAAAACAAACGTGTTGCAAGTGCCATTAAGAAAACACATCTGCACACTGTCAGTGAGAAAGATAAACAGATGACTGTTTCTGCTTCCCTTTCCCAAAGAATAGTGATGGGGAGAGGCAACTTCATGGACCTTGTCCACGTCTGCTCCACTGAGCGCATCTTAAAGTTGAGGGATGGGCACTCAGCCAGCCTTGATAGGGTCCCCCAAATCTCTCATCAGATGCAATCTTCAAAGAAAACAAACAGTAGATTCGTTCTTATCTCTGCTAATAGGAGAGTGAACAAGGAAAGAGAACAGATGCCTTAAATGTTACCTGGTGGACCCCAGTTCCTCAAGGTTGGGTCTTGGAGTTTGACATCTTGCTTGAGTTTTCCTCCTTTTTAAAAAATTCTTCAGGCAACAAGGAGGTCAAATTGAACTGAAGTGAATCTTCTAGCTGTTAATAGGTGGCCACTGTTTTCGCCCTTCCTACCGTACCCAAAATTCCTAGGGTTTATCAACTTCTTTGGTGTTCAATGAGGAATTGTATATGTTCTATACGCCACAATTAAAATTCACCAAAGATAAGTAGGAACCTAGAGAATTACATGCATCCATTGAAATCCTGGTAGACTTAATTTGAGGAAAGGTTCAGATACACAAGAAAATAAAGATTATTTTCTAAGGAGATGGCAAGCATTTGGAAGCTCCACACATATTCTTGGGGTTGCCAGTAAATGACTATTTAAATCTCATATCATCTCCATTTTCATTAGACCAAATGTTCCAGACATTATTGTCTAAACCAAAGAATGAAATGTGATGAATATATTAAACCAGATTGAAATGTGAACATTTACACACCCCCGGGCACCTGAATTTCATGACTTGTTCTTTGCTAAATTAAATATAATCTCAAGATAATCTTTTCTTTTTGCTAGCAGAGTGTGCCCCCCCCCCAATTATTAGCAACTTAGAAATCATTCACAGTTGACTGTGGAACATGTCCCTGGTTTATTAGTTAACATGTTAAAATTGGTTTAAAATTATAGTCAAAGTACAGTAGCGGAGAAAGATGAAAACAGACTCAAGTAGAGCTAGAAACCTGCATGGCTTCCTCATTCCATCTCCTTCACTCCCCGGCCCCACTTCCTGCACTATCTCCTCATCTCCAGAAAGGGATCAGAGAGAACGGTCTTCCTAGGGACTCTCCTACTGCTACAGCTCTGCATTGTAAAGGATGGTACTTTGTCTTAGAAATCTTTTGACCATTTATTCATTCAACAAACTTTCTGTGCCAGCTATTTTGCTATTGTGCCAAGCACAAAAGATATTACCTAAAATAATATAAAATATGTCTGCTAACTTAGGCCAATAGGCACTTTTTAAATGCTGTCAAAGGATATGCAAACCAATGGCCAGAATAAGTTTCCTGAAAAGTTCTGTGGTGAATGATTTATTTAATCATGCCAATATTCAATATCTCATGCTAAAGACTCAGCATTTTCCAGCTGTCAGAAAGGATCGGAAAAGGTATCTGCACTCCATAATAAGGAAGAATACTGTGGGATTTTAAGGTCACTAAGTCCCTGAGGGGTATATACTTTGTTAAGGTTCCAAGTGGGTAAAGGTAGAGCCTGTGGGCATTTTGCATGCCAGGTTTCGGTTAGTTAATAGTTAAGAGAATATGCTCAGAGCCCAATTTGTCTGGGTTCAAAGTCAGTCTCTGATATTAACAAGTTAAATGACCTTGAGCAAGTCATTAACTTTGTCTTAGTTTTCGGCCTCTGCAAAAATGGGACTGGAACAATAACAGGTTGCATGGAGTGTCTGGATTAAATGAGTTTCCACATATCAACATATGCAGAACATAAACAATATAGCCTCATATATAATAACAGTCAATAACATCTGCAATGTTTTCTCACATACACCAGAAAATCTGCTGACACTCTTATGTAATCAACAATGGATCTGGCTGCTTAAGTAGACTGTATCTACATGAATTAAAAAATAAAACTATTTACAGTTGTTCCTGGCATATAGTACAGGTTCAGTAAATGTAGGCTATTATTTTCCTGAACTTCCTCCATTTTCTGAAACATTGGAGATCTTGTTTTAGCAGCACTTTTTGCTGGAGGGATGGGACCCCAGACTCTGAAAATGCTCTGCCTCCGAGCCACATCCACAGTTTATAATAGCTTTGTTATAACCTGTGAATGAGGTTTCTCCCCCTTACTCTGTGTATATAGTTTGTGTACTTATGTGTACATGTATGTGTACACAAGCCAGGGAAATGGTGCGTTTGGGAAGAAAAGCAAATAACTCAGTATGTTATCGCAGCAGAAAGTTCAGTTGCAGGAAGTCAAATTCAGACATGGAAGCAGGGTGAACGTCATTCAAATCCCCTTTATAACATGCAGTGCCATTTCTAGGTAAGAAACTTTTCCCCTGATCAGATTCTTTGGGCCTGGAAGGCTTGCATTTTAAAAGCAAGCAAAAAAAAAATGGAGAAAAAAATAACCCTTACTATGCAACACCTGTTACAGTTAGCTCCTAAGAAATGTGTGTCATGTTTTAAACTTGAGTAGGTTGATGTTTGGAGAACATCACAGCACCTCGTATTTCTGGAGTGCCTTATTTTAGACTGTTAACAATGAATGAGAACTTTCCTGTAGGCATTTTCTTGTTGTATTATTTTTCCTTGATGCTATTTTGATTTGAAAGTAGTCTTGCTCCTGTCTTTTTAAAACACTATAGGATTCTATTCAAAAGTCCTCCGTCTCTCTCTCTCTCTCTCCTTCCTCTCCCACTCCTGCTCCCGCTCCCTCTTTTCTCCCAGGGGAAGCAGTTCTTGCTTTTATTGATGGAGAGAGGGAAAAAAATCTAAACACTAGGCAACCAGACTAATGAGAGACAGGCTGACGTGACAACTAACAAAGAGCAAATCCAATTACTGCTCCCAGCACAGGTGTAGAGCTCTAACGGAAACAGCGGAGATCTGCAGCAGGTGCTCTCAGTAGTCATGCCCTTAGCCCAACAGGTCACCTGTAGGTCAGTTAGCAATCGGCCAAGCTCTTCCAGCTTCAGGCCTCAAGCTCTGCAAGCTTTTGAGTCTTTCTCTCAATCCTTTCCTTACCCCTGCAACTAAACCGAGGGTGGAGATTTGGCGAGAGGATAAACTAGATCTGTCCCCCCTTGGTGACACTTGTTCTGCGCACTCCCTCAGAGGGTATCCAGCAGCACCGAGCCCCACCCGTTGCCCAGGGAAATTGCTGTTATTTTAAACCTACTTCGTCTCACCTCCCTTTTACTGGCTTTTCAAAGAAAAACCTCCTACATCCAAATTAGCCTTTCAGATTCTGCTATTTGGAAGGACCTCAAATAAGACAGGCACCTCAAAATATTTCCTGAATTTTGGTCATTAACCCTGCCTCTGCCTTATTTTCTGTTGATCTCAGCAAGCAGAAGGGGAAAATGGTTTGTACAACTATGATGAAAACCTTCAGTTGAGCATTTTTAATGCCATACCCTAACTTGGTGTGTCCAGTTTTTTTTTGGGGGGGGGGGTTCTTGATAACAAGATGTCTTCAGCTGCTGGCTTTTATTAGATAATTCAACAACAATGGAAACATTTTTGAGAGGGAGACACAATTTTTCTGTTCAGTCTAGGCTGGTCTTGAACCCATGAGCAAGCATGTACCACCTAGCTGTATTTTTGTTGTTTTATTCTGCTTGTGACAGGCTTTCCCTCTGGAGCCCATCTTGGTTTTGAAGTCATAATCATACTATCTAGGCCTCAAAAATGCTACAATTTCAGGGACGTTCCCATTCCCCAGATCCTTATTGAGCACCTATGTATAATATTCTAGGTGGTGGCATTGTGTCAGTGAACAAAGCAGACAAACTCATGCCCTTATGGGTCATAACAGTCTAGTGGGCGTGGGACAGACATCAAACAGTAAGTGTAGTGAACATATACCTAGCTAGTGGGTCTGAAGTTGCTCAGAGCTGAGGACTGAGGAAATCCACCTGAGCAGGAGCGCTCCATGGTGGGTGGTACAGGAAGCCAGCTGCCATTTTAGCTAAAGTTGTCACTAGTTTTTCTTTTGTAGGGGATGATATACTGATCCTGCCAGAGAGCTGTCTGCCTCATCATCATCACCCAGGCAGGCAACAAATGTCTGTCTTCTCTCCGGACAGAATTCTTTGTTCCCATTGACTTCTTTACTCGTGACTGGGGCTTGGCTCACAGTGGACTTTGAGAAGTAAATGTTCAATAAACTGAGCGCGCATGGCGGGACGACCTCTCTGTTAGAGATTCAGTTGAACGTTAATGGGCAACCTTGTAGCCAGGACCACTGGAGTGGAGAGAGCAGTGAGGAAATTGAAAAGCATGCCTTGTTCAAATCCCCCTGTAATTAAAAATGAGGCTAGTCGTTAATTTCAAGGGCATAGGAAATTTGAGTTAGTTTCACCTTCTCTTGCCTCTTGGGGCTGTGCAGATGTGATTCTGGAACAAAGGATTGGTCCCTAGGGTGCAACTGTGGATGAAGTTACCAGGGAGATAGGAAGCAGGGTGCAATTTTGATATCTTAATCCACACAACCTCTTCAGAGTATTTAAGGGCACAGTTCAGGATATCCTCGCCAATGCTTACTTCTGGGTTTATTCCTGAGGAAGAGTAAAAGCATAGAAAGAGACCTGAATCTAGTTAACTGTCAGCAAGGAAGGTAGGAAACTGGTTATTAGAGAAGGAATTAAACTCTAGCACTAAATGGACAGCAGGCATTCCTGGAGACCGAAAGAGAGAGTCGATGTGGGAGAAGGGGGTGGTCTTCAAAAGGCAACTGAAAAGATGGGGAGCCACTTTGAAAGGTTTTCTGGGCATTGGGACAACCAACCATAAAACAAACCCTATAAAGGTATACAAATCAAAGCTACACTCACATCTTATTGGAGTTGGTGAATAATTCCAACACATTGAAATGAGATGCCTGTAGGTGGTTTATCCTTAGCTCTGTGCTTTCTATGGACTTGTTTAGGAAAACGCAGGCTGATTCGGGCCTTGGGGATTCACAAATTAATTAGAAAGTTGGGATTTCTGCCATCTAGGCTTGCCTCTTACTTTCTCCCTCATAAACAGTGAAGGCAAGACCCCCTGTGAATGCTGGGAATGAAACACTTTGTCAAGACAACAAGCAAATACATTTGACAGCTGCTTGATGTGGGACAGTCATTAAACTTTCAAGAATGTAGGCCTTCTATTATTTAGTGGCATTAATCTCCTTTCCAAAAAAGACCAGGAAACATTCCAGACCTGCAGAGTGAGGAGGCCGAACTGCTGTCCCTGCTGGAAGCTGTCAAGGGTCCTGCCTTCACACTCCCTTTCTCGTTGCAGCTACTGAGCTGGCTCAGTGAGGCCCACACGTGTGAAGATCAATAATTCAGTTGGGTTATCAGGAGCTGCTGTATGAAACTTGCTTTAAAAATAAGCTTTCTCCTTCAGACTGGGGAGTCCAAATCAAGATGGTAGCAGAGGTGCCGTGAGGTCTCACTTTCTGGTTTGTGAGTGCTGGATTGCTTATGGTAGAAAGCAGAAAAGGATCTGACAGGCCTCACTTTCATTTGGTTTTCACCTTTACCTACTCCTTTTCTTCCATTACTTGCTCTTTAAGCTTCTTAAACCTACCATGGAGGGAATGAGGTAAAGAAATGAAATTACCCACTGAGCATGGTGGCACATGCATAATATCAACACTCAGGAGGCAGAAGCGACAGATTTCTGTGAGTTGAAGGCCAGCCTCGTCTATGTAGTGAGTTCCAGGTCAGTCAGAGTTCTCTGTCTCTGTCTCTATCTCTGTCTCTCTCTGTCTCTGTCTCTCTCTGTCTCTCTGTCTCTCTCTCTCTCTCTCTCTCTCTCTCACACACACACACACACACACACACACACACACACACACAAAGGAAGGGGGAAAAAAGAAAGAAACTTGTATCTTTCATTTCTTGGGTTGCTTAGGGCTGTTTCCAGAAGAACTATTTGGTGCAAAGGGAAGTAGAGATGCCTAAATGGAGGTTTCCAACAAGTCTGGGCCTGTCCTTGTGTATTTTCTGTTAGCAGAGAGAGAAAAGAACTGGTACATTTCTTTTTTAAGAAAAGCCAAACTACTATAAGGAATGAAAATGTAGTTGTGTGGTTATGTTTGTTCAGGACTCTATCCAGGCCTGGCGGGATGTACAGCTGAGCGGTAGGGGAAAGGCTGATGGTAACTTGAAGAACAGAGAGACCTTCGCCCACTTCCTGAATGTGCCAGGGCTGTTTAGACATGGATCACAACATATTCTTTGGCCTTCCGGTACACAATATAGCTCTGCACTAAGGCCTCCTGGGAGCACTGTACATTTTGCCCCTGTCCAGATGGTTAAGTGCTCAAAGGCAAATCAGGACTCTGTAGTTGTCTGCATGGCCCAGGTCAAGTCAGTTAGTTTCCATGTGCTTTGGTTTCTTCCACAGTAAATGAAGATAATAAAGCCCGGGTTATAAACGTATGTGCCTATGGATAGACATGCATGCCTGGATGTGACTGCATATGTGATGGCTGCCAGGTTAGGAGAGGCTATAGCCAACCATGGAATGATCAAGATCTTATGGATGTGGGGCCAGTAACTTGGCTCACATGGGTATCGCATGGCAATGTACTGATTGAGTCAGACCTGATTTAGCTACAAAGAATCTCACTGTGCTTGAAGTAGATTATTTCACCCGCTTCTTTCTACATGTTATTTGAAGTGCTATCTTCCAATGATAGCTCTTAAATACATCGTTCATAATTAATAGACAGCAAATAGTTATTGGGTGCCTACTACACAATTCTGGGTGCTAGAAACAGGAGTAAGATGAGGATCTGATAAAAAAAAAACCCTGACCTCATAGATCTTATATTCTAGGAAGCAAGAGAGACAGTGAGGAGTGGTGATAAGTGTTTTGGAAAAGAAATCACAAACCTGTCTCTCAATAGATAATGCCTCCAAATCTATCTGTCCATTTATTTGACGGTCACTGATGGAGCTTGTGATGACATAAAGAGCTTTCTGGCCTCCAGGTGTTTATATGAATTAATCTTTCCCTCTTCCTACGAGAACAAGACACTTTGTGTGTAAGGAACGTTGTGAGCTAGTTCATTTTGTGCTCCAAATCATACAGTGTTGCCATGTCTGCTAGGGAGGTCCATCCAAACAATTTCTAGCAACTATTTACATAGATGGATTTTATGGGAGCTGATCTGATGATTAGGGGAAGAATTTCTAGCAAATAAAGGATTTCTAAAGAAAATGATTGGCCCATATTCTTCCCATGGCCCCATTTTGTCCCACCATGTCCATTTCTAGGCCGAGAGAGCCACAGATTATTGTAGGCTTTTCCTGAATACTTTCCTTTGTTGTATTTGATTGAGGTTAATAGATCTCAAATGATAATTTTCTGCTATTTGATGGACTATAAATGGAATCCTAATGAGTTTTTAGAACAATATTTATGTAAAATACATTTAGGTATGGTAGTATATGCCTTTCATCCCTTGAACTCAGAGAGTTCAAGATCAGCCTGCTCTGCAGTCAGTGTCTCGCAACAAAAGTATATCAAGCCCATTTCCAAAATAATAATCATTGATGCAACTATGCAGCTATAGGCATGTATGTGATAGCAAAATATCCCCATGCATGTGCCTCCCTCTTCCTCTCCCTCTCCCCCTCCCCTCCCTCCCCCCACCAACCCAGAGGGTTGAAAGTTAGCATACAGGAAGCCCTGATAAAACAGATAAGTTTGTCGCTGAGACAGGCAGCACTGTGTCTCTGTAAGAAGACAGGAAGCTTTCCTTTGGGGGTCCGATGGGCACTGAGGAGGGGTGGAGCTGCTGACTTTTCTAGATTCTCTGATTGGGAAACGAGGGACTCAAAGGAAGTCTATCCTTCCTGAGTAATTGCATCCTGACACCCTTGAACTTCCTCTGGGTTTCGACTTTCACCCCTCAGAGGCTCTGAGGAGGGGAGACAAAGGCTAAAGCCATCCCTCCCCTGGGGAGGGAGGAAGCAAATGTGCAGCCTGGGGCAGCCAGCCCAGCCCAGCTCTGCTCCGGGCCTGGGACTCCAGCTTCCTGGCCAAAGCAGCCAGGTATCTTGTTTCTCCTTTTCCTCTTGCCAGATGCTTCTGTGGGCCCCTCACTGGTCTTGGTTCCCCATCAATTTCTACAAGGCAGCTGCCACACAACATTCTGTTTAGCAAAGGAGGTGGCACTAGCCACAAATGTTAGGTTTGGCAGGCAGTCTTTCGTCAATTTTATTCACCCACTACATCCTTTGTAACACGAACAAAACTTTTTAGACCAGAGGCCACTAGTGGGGAATTGGAGATGTTGATTCGTCAAAAATAAGAAAAAGAGTAATGTTGGGGATGCCAAGGGAAGGCTTGACTTGTCTTTCGCTTGGAGACTGGAGTTTCCATATTCTTCTCACAAACAAAGCTCAGCCCCAACAAAGCCCTTGGGAGATTTCCTCCTGGTGGTTCTTGGTTGTCTCAAAGGTTTAAAGATGGGAAGATATACCTAAAAAATAATTTTGAATAGTATACATTTGTCACTAATACAGGAATTTATTATTTATTTTAAATTTTGCCTCAGTTAGGTTTATTTGGTAGCTTGTCTATAATCATTGTGATTATAAAAATAGTACAATTATTTACTTGTAAAAAGATAAAATTAGCCGGGCGGTGGTGGCGCACRCCTTTAATCCCAGCACTTGGGAGGCAGAGGCAGGCGGATTTCTGAGTTCGAGGCCAGCCTGGTCTACAGAGTGAGTTCCAGGACAGCCAGGACTACACAGAGAAACCCTGTATCGAAAAACCAAATTAAAAAAAAACAAAAACAAAAAACAATAAAAAAAAAGACAAGTAAAAGATAAAATTAAGACCATCAGTAACTGATGCAATTTTTAAGAACTAGAAACTAACCTCTCTTCCTTCCAGCCCCCAAAGTAAATCATATACGCGAGCTAAGTGTTAAGATTACCACCCCACCCCCACCTCATAGACAAGGAAACCAAGACAGAGAAGTTAGGAGACCTGCCTTTGGGCATACAGCTTGGGCAATGATAAATAATGACTCATTCTTATTGTCAGGAACACACTTTTTTCTTACATACATGAGTGTGCGGGCACACATTTTCCTGTGATTGTTTTTACACTAAACAAGGAAGAAATAGGAATCTTCAAGCCACCTGGCAAAAGAGACACAAGATCGGAGCTCTTTTGAAAACCAAGGGCATTTATTATCAGATAAATGTAAAGGGCTCATTGAAGGAGTCAGAGCACTTGTGTGCCTGCTGTGTTTTTGCTACCAAACAATGTGTGGCTTGCAACAAGTTGTTACTTAAACTCTCTGGACCCCAGACACGCCACAGCTCCTTAGAAAATGAACTGAGAAGTTCCTGCCCTCCAAAACCGTTTCTGGAAGGCTAGAGCTGTGCTGACAAGGTGCTGCTGGTTCAGGGAGTGTGGGCACATCTCTTCTGTGCCACAGGCTCCCTTTTCTGAAGGAACTGAATGAGAGCATCTATAAAAAGCATCAGAAGATACACAAGCCGAAACATGCATCCAAGAGGTGCTTGACTATGTATAGAGAAAGGATAAACAGATTCACCAGCAGCATTTGATAATAAGGTATCAGAGAAGGATACACTTGGAGCTTACACTAAGTTGACACTATGATAGGACACCAAGTCAGGTACTTTTTCAGAAAAAAAAAAAAAAAAAGATCAGGTTCTCCAGTTTAGCCACACCCACATACCTTGCACTATTTACCGTTTGTGAGTGAACAAAAACTGCTATTTGGGACTCTGGGTTGATAGCACTGCTAAAGACTCTTAGAAATCTGTGACTGCTTTAACCTGGGCCTACCAGGCCTCATCAATGCAACTGGGAGGTAGAGGCAGAAGCATCAGAAGTTAAAGATTATTGGCTATATAGTAAGTTCAAGACTAGTCTAGGATACACGTGATGCTATATAAATAAATAAACAATTATATAGCTCTCGTCTCAGATAAACTGCATATAATCACCTCATTGCTTGTTAGTAGATTCTAGAGGCAGACGAGGGACCTAAACACTGGATTTTCCAATATCCCCAATATTGTTGATTTCATAAGTTAAAGTTTCTAGAAAATACAAGTATATCGATACATATTAACTTATTTATTAATATGTGAAGCAACTAGAATGTAGTTTGGAGGTTGGCGGTATAGCTCAATGGCAGAACGTGCATCTAGCCTATGCAAGGTCTTTCATTCAATTCCCAATCCCTCGAATATATAAAATTCCCAGGCCTGTAAACATATAAAAGATGTTTAAGAATACAGTTGTTTAATAAAGATAAAATACCTCTCATCTGCTTCTTTAGCTTCAAACCCAGGGCTGGGGCTAATTAACTGGACTTGAAACAAACCGAACAGTGCCTTCAGTTCATTGTTGAACTGAGTAGTCTAAACCCACACTATATGTCACCCTGCCCAGCACAGTGCAGACCTTTCTCTTCCATCAGGGAGGATTGCTGCCCTACAGGGAGGGGCTCCCAAGGATTCAGTCCTGCAAAGATCAGTTTTCTGAGCACACACTAGGAGGTACTAGAAGCAACTTCTGTACTCAAGGCTTTTCAGGCTGTAGCCAAGGGTCCACTAACTCTGCTTGGGAACTGAGTTGTTAATTATTCGTTTCCTTTTGTGACATTTTTCAAGATAAACTTACTTGAGCCAGTCTGCTAGAAAACCTTTTAAAATGCTAATTGTGCGATTGTGCGAATAATGTAAAAATGAATCCTGTGGTGTGCTCAGCACTTGACTAATTAACAAGCAGTAAATGAATCCTTGCTTAGCAAGTTCTGTACCAGGCTGTGTGAATAGCACGTTGAATGCTTCCTGGAGCCACAGTTGGAAGAGTTTGTCTTTAAATAAATAGGAGCCTTACCTATAGGAACTGGCCAAAGAAAATCAAGAATTATTTGGTCATAGCACCATCTTGTACCAAAATTGCTGACTATTAGTAGACTCAATTAAACAGGCATAGTTTGAAATCTTGAGTGGCCTCATGGCAGGCCTGAGGATACAAGAGATACAAAGAGAAGTTTAGACTAAAGGATAGTTTTGAAGATTAATCTATTTTTATTTTATGTGTATGAATGTTTTGCCTGCATGTATGTTTGTGCACCATGTGCATGCAGTACCAGCAGAGGCCAGAAGAGGGTGTCAGATCCTTTAGAACTAGAGTCACTAGCACCTGTGAACTGCCACGTGCATGCTAGGAATGAAACTCTGTGTTCTGCAAGTACAAGTGTTCTTAACTGATGAGCTAGCTATCCAGCCCAAGGGATAATGTTGAAAGTTAATTATGTCACAAAGGTCCATGCTAGGTAATCAAAATCAACAAGTGTCTTTTGACTACAAAGGCACATGTCCTAGTCATGGTAGCTTAACTGATAAATATATGTAATTGTCTTACTAAATAGCATGCCCGAAGGTAGACAATTCTGAGCTCTACTCTTCCTGTTCTTTTATGTTGTCATTCTTAGAGTCTTGGCTTTTTGTCCTTAGGCTTTTTGCCTCAGATTACAATATAGCTGCCTTGCTCCAAGCATGTTTTCAGATGGCAGAACTCAAAAGCAGTGAGTGGGAAAGGAAGTGAGTGAGGCAGTACGGTAGAAGATTACAACATCGCAGACATTATTCACCCAAACAAGCACAAATAGATGGTGAGAGTGCCAATCTGTCCTGCCTGAAAATCCAATCTGTCTTGGCAGCCATTTTTCATCATCACTGAACACTATGCAAAGGATTTTCTTAAAAAAAATGTGTGAGTTAGATATCTATGCCATATAGTATACATATGGGATACATGTAAGTGTTTTGTTCCAGGTGCATTCAGAAGACAGAGATTGTTCATTAGTTCTTGGAAAATGATGGAAAGTTTTGGAGAGGACCTGAGCTTTTAGCATCATCAATCAAGTGGACAGAGGAGAGAATGCCAACAGGAAACCCACTATGTCAGATTATGATGGTCTCTGTTTTCTTAGCTTTCCTCATCTTTTGGTCAAGCCTCTGTATCTAGTGAGTCATTTAACTCTTCAGAATTTCCAGATTTTCATAGTGTTAGTAGTTGTTATGGACACTACTGGGGGAGAAGAATAATCATCAGACTCACCCAAGCTTTGACTCCCAAGAGCTACAACTATCACTGGCCAGGCAGGATACGTTTACTGGTACAGTATTGACATAGATGTTATGAAAGTAACCAACCACTTCCTGATTGTATCATAGGCAAGCTCCATGAGATGGAACCCATGCCTAGCATTGTTAATGGATCCATGAACCCATGAATAGATAAGTAATGGGCTCTAGGGGAGAACCTACCACTCTGTTAAGTGGGCATAATATTAAAATGACTCGAATGATTTAGTACTATATCTGTAGTTTAGTGGATCTCGCAACCTTTTCAGAGAAGCTTTTCCTTGCAGTAGGACTGCAATTAACATAGAGACATTCTGATGTTCAATATGTAGAGAACAAGAGATTGGAAAGTACTCAGCCCTAAATGAGACATCCACATCACATCCCTCCCAGGGCTCAGGGATCTATCTTCTTGGAAGAGAAGAAAAGATTGTAAGAATCAGAGGTGATAGATGAAGCCAAGGAAACTGTTTTTCTAGTCACAACAGAGGAATAGTCTTGTGCGTACAAATGTGTGTATCAAATCCGCAAAATGATGTTTTAAATGAATGATTCTCCATGTGGGTGTGCTCATTGGCTGTTAATGAGAATATAAATTGAACACAAATGTTCATTGTGAAGTGTAACAATGTCCTCTTTAAAAACATTAAAACCCTTAATTCAGTAATTCAAAATCCAAGAATGTGGATTTTGTGCTAGGTGTGCTAGGTGGTTAATGGCTGATGATTACAAAGACTATAATTAGTATAAGGTTGTTTATCATGATGCCATTAGGAAAAAAAGTTGGAATCAGCACAAATGGCCAATAATAGACTATTTATTAAGTCCATATGTTTAAACATGAAAAGTGTTGGAAATATGTTCACTGATGTGGAAGAAATGGTTGTTGTATGACATCATATATTCCATAAGGCAATATGCACAGCATAGGTCTAATTTTATGAAAAAACAAATATCATACTTAGAAAAGAGCCTGGAAAGTAAAACACCAAAATGAGACAGTTATTATCTCTAGTATTATCATACTAGAGAAACAGTTTTTATTTTCTCCTGTGCTGCTCTGAATTCTCCCAACTGTCTGTGCAGCACATGTAATGACATGGAAAATGCTTATAAAATTAAGAGACAATATCAGGTGAGAAAAATTACCAAAACAGAATACAAATTGGCTTCAACTGTGTAAGAATACACATGCATCCCAAGAGGGGGAAAAAGACTGAAAAGAATTATTTCCAAATCTTTTTTACAAAACATTCTTTTTGCAGAGCTTGGGATGGAACCCAGCATATTATGCATGCTAGGCAAGTGCTCTACCACTGAGCCAATTCTTCAGCTCTTCCAAATCTTGTCAGTAATTTTCTCTGGATGGCGACATGATAGATTACTGTCATTTTCTTCTTTATACTACGTTGTATTTTTCAACTTTGCTATGACTAGCTTATATTATTTTTATGAGCACAAAAAGAAAATGACCATCAACTAAAACCAATAGAAAAAATTTTCTTGAATATGTGCCACACATGATCTCTGGCTTTCATAGATGTCCACAAAACATTAAGTCTGAGGGCCTCAGAGTTTTGTGCCTTAGCTGGGGCATCGTTTGACCTGTATGGATATTGATACTCGGAGTTATGCCTTGCTTCCCTGAAAGGCAGAGGGACATGGTCAGAGTTGCAGTTAATGGGGCAAATGAGGGAATTTCAGTGGTACAGAAAATCTGCAATGGAACCTGTGCTCTGGGTTGCAGGAGGGCAGACTGTCTTTTGTAAACTGCTGATCCAATAGGCTCCTCTGGTTGGATGCATGGAGCTCTCTGGTGGCCAAGAGGTGTCAACGCAGTAATTTCTGCACTTCCCAAACCAAACCCAAGATCCAGGAGCCAAACCAGCACATTCAAAGACCAGTACCTACTTATAGATTAAATTTCTACCTTATAACTAGTAGGTAAACATTTGTCTCCATTATCCTCATAAGTATTTTGTGTCAAGACAGAATCTTCCGCTTTACATTTTAAATTACAGATAGCATAGGAGCTCTCACAGACATCTTGCCATGTGAAAGTCACCAGTCTCTGCTTGGTTTTGTAATAACACTGCAATAAATTGCTTGATGTCTGCCGACTGACTAACATGTAACTCCCAATCACATACCTGTTCCACAAGTCCACCATGGGTGCAAGATGTCTTTAGGTTTATACTTAGTGTGTTGTCATAGCCCCATAGAATTAAAAATAAAATAAAAAGCCCTAGTAACAAGGAGCATAAGGTCCAGGGAAGCTTTCAGCAACGCAGATTGCTGAAAGAAGTGATTAGTTGCTGAACCAACAGTGAAATACATCCCAGTCTTCAGAATTTAGTGCAGAATTTACCCTGTGGATATTGTAGACTGTCCCATTTCCCTCGGGGTATCTTTTTCTGGGATAGACAACTTGAAATCAAAACCAAGTTTCAGGCTCTCATTCCTTCTGGGTAATCTCCTATGTTTCTATGTTTGTATCACACTGTGGCTTTAGCACATCTGATAGGGTGGTCAGCTAGTATGGGTGCTGGGGGACACATATGTCCTGTGCTTGTAATAATATGCAATCGCCAATCTGGCTATACGAGAATCTCTAACTTTTCAATTAGGTATGGTCCATACCCTCAACCATATTCTAAATTTCTTGAAAATAATTTTGCATGGCTTTTGAAGTCGAACATAATGCTACTTACCTAGAGCTGTTGCAAACATAGGCACAATTCAAATGACCTGTTTGTTTGTTTGTTTGTTTGTTGTTTTGTTGGTCATCCACAAAAGCAAATAATACCAGAATTATTTGGGGGCCATAGGCTCAGGGCTTTGTTTATAGAATATTGTTCTACTTTTAACCTTTGTGGACGCACTGACATTTGAAGAGACCTGATGATTAGTGGAAATTTACCCTGTGGATATTGTAGACTGTCCCATTTAGAGGTAATTAAGGGGAAGAAAAGAACTAAATTACACTCCCCAGAAGAAAAGCCAGTGGTTTGGTTATTTTTATTTTTGTTGGAACCAATGTACTTAGAAATGTATTCCCTCTGCCATGTCTCACCAGTTGCAAAGGTAGTTTATGGCATCAGAGAACTAGGAAATATGGCTCTGAGGCTATGCTCTGTAATGTTCTCTAAAGCCAATTTGAATATTCTATTCAATTTATTCGTGTTGATAATGTTTTAAAATTCTTTTCTTAGATTTATTTTGTGTGTGTGTGTGTGTGTGTGTGTGTGTGTGTGTGTGTGTGAGTGTTTTTGCCTGCACGTATGTATATGCATCATGTGCATACCAACCAGGTGTCCACAGAGGCCGGAAGAGAACATATGATCTCCTAAAACTGGAGTTACAGATCATTGTCAGCCATCTTACTGGTACTGGGAACCACACCTGGGTCTTCTGCAAGAGCAGTCAGTACTCTTAAATGCTGACCCATCCTTACAGCCCTGACAATAAGCTTTTGAAAAGAAAACATTCACAAGATATAATTAAAATGGCCTTAGGAAGTTTAATACTCATAATTCAAAATTAAGTGACTTCTTTATTTTTTTGGCTTTGGTTTTCTTGAAAGAGGGTATTATTTATTTCAGGGCTGGCCTTGAACTCACTGTATAGCCAAGGATGACCTCAAACTCCTAATCCTGTTTCTACCTCTCAAGTGCTGAGATCACAAGTGTATATCACCACACCTAGCATGATGACTTTTAAAAAATGGTTTAGGTTGTTAATTATTTATGCCTGTTGTGTATATATGTGTATGCATGCATGTATATGTGGATGTCAAGAAGACAAGGGGAGAGTTACACCCTATGAAGCTGTAGTTATAGACAGTTTGGAGTCACCAGCCCCCTGAAAAAGTAGCAAGCACTCAAGTGCTGAGCTATCTCTCCAGCTCCCTAAATAATTTTTTAAATATAGAACTGAATCCCAAGTTCCCTGCTTTCTTCTGTATCTAAGTGCCCCTGGATTCCCAGTGGAAGATGCATGCAACTTCTATTAGCAATGAGCTGTAACCCTCTTACATGGAGACTCTATCTAATTTGCTTCGGTATATACAGCACACAGTTCAAGGGAAACAGGAGTTTTGTTTAAATAGATGCGTGGTTGGACACACTGATGGAGGGAGGAAATTAACTTAAGAAAGAATGCATATGTGTCTCTGTATGCCAAATAGAGTCTTCTTTTTTCAGTTTCTATTTGCATACTCATTTCTTTTTTTAGAAAAAGAAAACTATTGGGCCTTTTTTTTGTGGTAGTGGTGCACATCTTTAATCCCAGCTCTTGGAAGGCAGAGGCAGGTGGATCTCTGTGAGTTCAAGGCTGCCTGGTCTGCATACTGAGTTCCAGGACAGCAAGATCTACACACACACACACACACACACACACACACACACACACACACACACACACAATCTGCCTCAGAAAAACAGAAAAGAAAAGAGAAAAACCTATCAAAAAGAGTTTACTGTTTGACAGTTATTATACCACTGAGAACCTATTGTCTACCAGGAAGGGTAATAACGCATCAAGTTTATGCCATTCAATCCTCTCAATACCTCTGTGTGGTAGGACTTATTTACTAGTACCACTCCACAGATGAAGACTTCCAAGCTTAGAAAAGTTGAAGAACTAGCCCATATTCAGACCTTCTGTAAATATTCTTGTTTATCATGCTGTGTGGAAACACCCATAGCAAAAATGCTCATTCCAGTGTAGAAATAAGGAAAAGGCTTACTGCCTCAAAGACATGTGATAAGAGACTTGTGGTTGCTACAAAGAAAAACAAACCCCAATGGGATAAAGGGGAGCTTGCTAGATGTTACGAGGGAGGGTGACTAGTGAAAGGAAGCTGTGGACCAGTGAAGGGGGTAGAGAGATGCCTGGTGGTACTGTGCTCCTAAGCTTCCTTCAGGTGGAATTCAGGCACTGGCTGAAGAACAATGGAAAGGCGATTATTTAGCAGACTGTGAGTGCTGAGGGACTGAAAACTGGTATCTGATTTGAGGCATTACTAAGGTGGGTTACTCTTTTCTTTTCCCACCTGGAATACCTCCAGGATGGGGTCGCTTTACAGGCAGGAAGGAGCAAGGTCCATCAGCAAAGACTCCGGTAACCTTGGAGGCAGCAAGGGTGGGGCTGGGGTGGGGCAGAGTCAAGCCTGTACCACTGGCTGGTTCAGGGTCTGGAGGAGGAAACAACGCAGGACTAGAGACACGGATTCTTTCTCATATGCTTTATTAACAGAGAGCGCTCAGGACAATGGGGACAAAAAAGGAAGCAGGCTGGAGCAAGGAAAGAAGACGTAGGCAAGTTGAGACTCTCAGCTAGAGATGAGTTTTGTCATAATCTCACTAGAGCAGGGACTACCTCAGAGGTGGTTCCGCATTGAGGAAAGGTGACTGGCCTTTTTGGCAGTCACTAGCTATGGGGCTCCCCATGGAGAAGGAGGCATGCCGTTTGGGTTACGTGATTCTCAGTGACAGCATCAATGACCCTGAGACAGGTTCAGCTGTGAGCTGCCATTGGCAACCAACCCTAATAGCTGTTGAAGAAAAGGATGCCAGCCCAGTTGATAAAGGATTTGGGTCGGAGCATCAGCAGAATCCCCTACACCCATCAAATTGCCACATAGTTTTGTGTTAGCGTGGGATGTATATACAACTTCTTCAGACATTTTGACTTTTCAGATGTAGAACACCTTGCCAAGTAGAGATCGTTCACATAAAAGTTCATTCTTTGGGCCTAAACGGAAAGCATACCAAGCAGGACTCTTCCCAGGAGCTGTGTTTATTTTCTTGCCTTTCTGGGGTACCTGTCTGTGTCAGTTGAAACTAAATATTTGTGGTGAAATCTAGCTTCAATGGCATTTAGCATACATAGTTCTCTTTAATGAAGGACAGCCTCTTTCATGACATCTAGGCCATGTCTGCCCCCAGTTTTTATTTCTCCTCTTAGTTTAGATGTCCCCCATGTCCCCTATAAGCTTCTCTCCAACCTTTCCTTTTCAAATCCTGTTACTATTTAACTGGGAGAGAGGGGCTCAGGATTTATTTGAGTGAAGAATAATGAAAAGGCTATTAACTAGCTAACTGTGAGTGCAGAGGCAGTGAGGACTGTTGAATTTGAGAAATTCCTAAGAGTACACCTTTCCTGTATGGTGAGGACAAAAGTAAGCCAATGGATGTAGGCTTCTTTTTCCCCACCTTCCTTTAGACCTGAAGGATTATTCTTAGGATCGAGTTCAAATTATGCAATCCTAAAAAACCAAGTTATTAACATTTAACTTTTTAATGGACAATTATTCAACAGCCATGCCAGTGGGTAAATATTTATTCATCTATTTGAAAGAGTGAATGTCAGCCTGAGTCAAATAAGTATTTGTGTTCATTCTTTAATAATGGAAAAGTGTGTGTGTGTGTGTGTGTGTGTGTGTGTGTCACACACACACTCCAATTTTGATTCAAGGAATATGTAGATGAGCTTTTCAGAGCCCTACATTAGACTTAAATTACAGATAATTTACTCACCCACTCCTTCCTTAAAATAAAAGCTAGTATTTGTTGTATTCACTTCTCTAGATTTGGAATTTGGTAACCTGAACACTCATAAAGTCAATATAGTAACAAACAACTCTGTTTCTCAGTCTGCAGTCTTGTGTCAGACGCTATTTACCATTATTATGCCACTGTGGATTCAAGTCAGGGCAGAAGCAAGGCCATGATGTTGACCAACTTGTCCTTTGTAATGTGCTTATAATTATTCTTCCTTAGAGTTGGAAGATAACTTGGGTGAACTTGTCTAGCCTGAAAGGAATTAGCAGCTTCCAAATTCATTTCTTGTTTGCCTGCACTGAGTCCAAATGCCCTGATGTGTCCATATGGACGCACTGAGGAAACGGCCCAGGAAGCCCGGGGACTATTGGGAACTATGCCCCAGACCTTCAGTTCACTTTCAAGAAGTCCATTTTAATCAACAGGCGGGAAACAAATGTAAACGTTGAAACATGCCCCAAGGTCAGAGGCTAAGGGCTGGGACTCGAAAGTTTAGTGCTAATACTCCAGGTGTGACCTCCCATGCAGAGGTCAAAGATGCCTGCATAAGCCACTAGTGAGAGAAAGTCCAGGGTAGCCTTGTCTTGTAGAAATAAGTTGGAAAATTTAAACTAGACTGATCAAGGCAGGCTAACTGCCTGACCTGTAAATTCCAGGTGCTTCATACAAAGTAAGCTGTTTGTTGTTGGTTTTTTTTTGGGGGGGGTTCCCCCTCATGTGGGGAATGTAGGTATTCAGGAACCCAAATCCAGTCACTTGGGCGCCTAGGTCCTTGCAGTTTCCCACTTGGGCGGCTAGGTCCTTGCAGTTTCCCACTGGAGCCACCACATTTAGACAAGAGATGAGGAAAAGTGAAGGGAGTCCTGAGGGTTTTATGGGCCCGCATATCCACTAGCTACCCTGTCAGATACTCGCCCATTAGGTGAGAGGGGCTGGGTGAGTAGTGTTACCAGTGTGTCCCAGATGGGAAAAGAAATGGCTGGGCCTAGAACTAGCCAGTCCCTGCTACATGTGGCTTTCAAGAACATGAGACTAGTTTTCCAAGGAACAGAAGACCAGAGAGATGGGCAAGGCTGGTGGCAGGGGAGGGGGGTGGAGGGGAGATGAAGTTTCTTCCCTAGTGTCTGGAAAAGAAAGGGGGAAAGGAAGAGGGCAGGCAAGCCCTGGCCTTGAAAGTTAGCGGCCTGCTCCTGGAGCACTGCCAAGTTACAGTAGATTCACTGGCACTCCTAACGGGAGAGCAAAATTGTTCTCATTTGGCTTTATTCCCGCCCCACCCCACCCCCCACCCCCCGGGAAAAGGCTTTAGAGGGTGACTTAAAGTTGCTAAAGCAAAAGAGGAGCTTTGACTGAGGAGCCAGCTGTGTCCAAAAGGAGCAGGGAGAAGTGGAAGAGGTCGGGCTCCATTCTGAGAGAGGAGGACACTGCTGTAAATCTCCGTCTTTTATTACTTTTTTTCCCCTCCCTTCTGCTTGTGAACACAATCATGTCTAGCTCTCTTTGGAAGAGATCGGAGCTGGAAGGGAAGGTTCTGGCAGGGAGCTGGAGGAAGGCAGGGCTCTGGGGCCTGACCTACCCAGCAGGTAGGATCAGGGGCATCTGGCCTGGCCGGAATCCTGCTGGATCACACTCTCCTGCCCCAGTGATTCTGACAGGCCCTCTGGGGCAGACTCTTTTGTGGCAATTTCTGGCAGTCCCAAATGTGGCTGGTTGTCAAGCCTCTGGATCTTTGCCCAGGAGCCTGTTGGAAGTCCAGACTCCAAGTCAAGAAGAGCAGAATTAACTGGCCAGTTGCCAAGATAATATTTTTCTTCCCAAGTGAGAATGCTGCCTAGGAAAGAAGTTTAAGTCCCTTACTCTCTTATCTCATCATCAGCCTTCTTAAAAGAAGTGATTGTTAAAAGACACTTAAGCGGATCCTCCCCTCCATAGAAAATGGTTTTATTTCTTTTGTATGTGTATGGTGCCTACACACCATCGATCTTTATAATATTCTGTGTTGAACAAATATTAGCTCATTCAATCCTTGCCAACCTCCCCCAAAACAAAACAGAGACATAGGTCCAGCTTTTATCCATACTTTAGAGAGAAGGGGATAGAGAGGTGAGAGAGGCTTAGAGGTTTGTGTAACCCAGGGCCACAGAGCTTAGGACGCAAGCTGGGGTTTGAACCAAAACCATCCTCAGTCTATTTGCTTCTACTGACTCTGTGCTCTTTACCTAAAGAAAATTTGGATATTTATTCTTTTCCTAAAGAAAGTGTGGATTTTCTTTGTAAATTGGTATAAATACAAATAGAAAACTGCACAAATCCTAAATTTATATAGTACAGTGGATTTTCACAAGTTGAACAGTTGGGTACCTGACATTATGCTTCTGAGAGACGTCAGAACATCAGCCTTGCAGAGGGGCACCTTCACCTCCACGTTTAAGGCAAAGTCCTTACTCTGATTTTCCCATCATGGGTAAGTTTGAAATATATATGTATATAATATATGTATAAATATATACATATACATATATTGTTGTGATTATAAAAAAGATAAAAAGCTATTAACATATATGTTCTATGGGGGTATGGTGAAGTGTGGGGAAGAGGGGTGCCTTGGCAGGCTCATGCCAAGGCATCCCTTCTCCCTGAGGGACCAGCCACAGGACAATAGAGCATAGAATGGAGTTTATTCAGGGCACGGGGAGGGGAGTTAAGAGGGTAGTATAGACAGAGAAAGGTAGAGAGAAGGAGAGAGTAGAGAAGTAGAGGTCTGCCATGGCCTGTGGAAGGAGGTGGAAAGGGAATGGGGAGCAAGAGGGCAAGAGAGAGAGCAGGGGGACTTTGTTATTGTATAGTATTTAATTTTGGATTATATAATAATTGATTTATCAATTCTAGTAGTGATAGACATTTTACTAATTTTCTAGTTTGAGACTATATGAATAATACTAGTTTATATGTATTTTGGTGACCACATTGGTATATTTCAATTGAGTATATGATGTAGGGCATTCAAATATTCATCTTTAGTTGATACTATTGTACAGTTTTCCAGTGTGGGTACAGCAGTTAACAACTACATCTGCAGTGTCTAGAATTTCCAGTTGTTCCTCACTCATGCTATCCATTCTGGTAGGCATGTTTTATAGTTCTAAAAGATAAGTAAGTTTTTAGAAGAGTCTTAGATTTACAGAACCATTGAACAGATGCTACAAAGAGCTCCATGTACCCTGATCCACTTTTCTTATTAGAGCATTGTGGTGGTTTGAATATGTTTGGCTCAGGGAGTGGCACTATTTGGTGGTGTGGCTTTGTTGGAGAAAGTGTGTCACTGTCAGGGTGGGCTTTGAGACCCTTCTAGCTGCCTAGAAGACAGTCTTCTCCTGTTTGTCTTCTAATCAAGATGTAGATCTTTCAGCTCCTTCTCCTGCACCATGCCTTCCTGGATGCTGCCATGCTTCCCCCCATGATGATAGTGGACGGAGCCTCTGAACCTGTAAGCCAGCCTCAATTAAATGCTGTCCTTTATAAGAGTTTCCTTGGTCATAGTGTCCGTTCACAACAGTAAAACCGTAGGACAGGCATCTTATGTTAGAATGGTACATCATATACAATCCATGAACCAATATTAGCACGCTATCATTCATATTTTTAAATGTCAAAGACATGAGATGAATAATAGTGTGTTAATGTCTTCTACCTTTTCCAAGTAGAAGACTGCTGGGGAACAGTTTGCCTTTCATTATTCAAGGGGACCAAGGTGAATTGATATTTTTCGTACAATTATATGCTTAAGGAACTCAGAACCATTAGCTGATGTAAGCAGATGGCTGTGGCATAAACTTTATGATGATCACTGTGGGTCAGAGAGTTTCCAAAGGTAAACCCTGAAAGAATACGGGCTCCTGTTAAAATGTCAATGTT
>BDUI01000216.1:202993-268916 GCA_002335545.1 Apodemus speciosus
CATTCAAATCAGTAACTTAGAAGATTTTACATCAAATATCCAACATGAACACATTTCAAGACAGAGCAATGCAATACTTCCATGGATGACAGTAGAGAAACACTGAAGGTCTTCTCTTTCTGTAATTAAACAACTACATTTCTACGAGAGCAAAATTCTTTGTGTGTATAGTAAACACAGCAGTTTGTAACAGAGAGTAGTCTCAAATCTGAGCCCAGGTCTTTTAGATGGTATTCTTTGGTGTTGCATGTTATGATGGCATGTGCAGTGCAAACTGCACATTGTTGTATATGCAGAACTGAGGCCATCGTGCAACTGTGTGATGCAGCAAGAGGAGGTGCCACCAGGAACACTTCAGATCCATTATGCTTTGGTGGTGTTGGTGGTTGTGTACTCAGAAACCTTACATTATTTCAAAAAGTTTCACAGCCTCTTTTGTTTGGGATCCACAGTGTAAGAAGCTAGACCATAGAGCACATTTTGAAAGATGCTTGTTTTAGACAACAATCCTTCAAAGGATGATCTTTTACCTGATGGGCAAGTCATGCCTCAAGGAAGAAAGGACTTCTGGGAAGGTTCAGTGGAAGGGAGGAAGGAAGGAAAGAGCTGATGACAAAGGGTGATCATGTACCTGAATAATCAAGATTTTGATTCCAGAAACTCCTAGGTAACTCTTTAAGGTCACTGTCATTAACATGTAGCATTAGTATTCCATACTTGATTGCTGAAAGAGTGGGTGAATGAATGAATGAATGAATGAACAAATAAATGCATTCTCCAAGCTTGAGTGATCCAGTACCAGTTGATCCTAATTATTCTTTGACCCATGTTTTTTCAATAATGTAAAATACGTTTCCCTGATGATTTGGGGCCCCTCGTAGTAAAAATAATAATCAGTTCAGTGAAGTGTCTGATATACCCCATGTCCCAGAAAAAAAAATACTCCAGAACATGTAGCTGGGCATAGGAGGTACCTGGACACTTCCCTGTTTGATGTGAAAAGTAGTGAAGACACATCTGGCTACGTCCTGATGTGGACTTTCCCTCCAGCACATGGGATAAACTAGGCTCTTGTACTGCTACAAAGGGCCATCATATTCAGGTGCATGTTTTCATATAGCGGCGTGTCACCTGGAAGCTGTGCCTCAAGTACTGTATTATTAATGGCAGGCACTTGGGAATGTTTTACTTCCAAATATAAATAGGAGCACATTGAAAACTGCAGCTAACTTCACTTTGACTCCCAGTTTGATAGGCCTTCATAAGTGAGAGAGAAAACAGCTTGCTTGCCAGGAATCACACATGCTTGCACCATCAGACATATGCATCTTATTGGAACAGAAATGATGAGGGTGCTGTGAGAAAAGCTAAGGAAGTTCAGTTTCTATGCAAATGCTAAGCCAGAAACTAGGTAAAACAAAACAAAACAAAACAAAGCAAGTCCTATGAGCCTTCATTGGAGGTCAGTGAGTCGTGTAGTTAACTTACATTTCCTTCTCATTTGGAGCACAGAACGTTTTCCATGGTGGCAGAATCACGATGTTTCCACATCATAGGTCAGCCCCCTCAGGCCATTAAATATGGGACTCCCTAAAGACCCATTTCTTGTGGTCTTTATCTCATAGGAATAACCAGTCCTATGGCCAAGCCTAAGTGTCCTTTATCAGGGAAACAGCCTTCTGCCTAGGAGTTTCCATGACTGCCCTCAGGTCTAGATTAGGTCCTGTTTCTCTGCATTCCAATCCATTCCCATTAGCAGGAATCAAGCTTTCATTAATGGAAGAGTTTATCACTGTGGGCAAAGGGTTAACACAGCCTTTTTCCCTTCTCTGTGGAAATCTGTCCTTGTGTTAACTTACCAGCTCTGTTGCCCTGGTAACGTGGTGAAGGTGGAATGTCAGCTGTGTTACCAGGCAATATTGCTTATAGTAAAAATGACCCAATTGTTAAATTGCTTCGGGTGCTGCTGAATTGTAAATGAATCTAAATACCTGGCAGGGAGCCATAGCTTCGGGCTTCCCTGACTGTGGAACACTCGCATGACCCCAGGAAACTACAGTTATTTACAAAATATACCATCCTGTGGGATCTGGGGATTCTAAGCCAAGATACACCTTCTACTTTCTCTACATCATTTTTGTTCTGAGCTGCTACCTGGGGATCCAGAGATGAGCCCATGGATGGATGTGGTCTCCTCGAAAGACCCTCTTTGAGGACACACACCTGGAGCTGCCTGGCTGAGCAGTTTGGTGTCTGGCTCCTTTTCTGCCAGGTAGATTCACACAAATGGTGGCCTGTGAGTTGCAAGATTTTGCTGAATCTAAGGAGTCTCCACGGACAAGAGTCAGGAGAGAATGGCCAAGGTCTCTGTACTCACTGGGGTTGACACGGGGGTGTGGTCTTCCTATCCTGCTTTCATACTGGTCTAATCCTCTCAACAACAGTTTGCAGGGAGATGCGTTTTAAGGTTTTTCAGAGCCCATTTCCATTAGAAATGACCTTATTAGTTTAACATTGAACAGGAGTGCCGAGTTGGAAGGGCTGAAACGCATTCCCACTCAAAGATTTTTTAAAAAAGTTTTCCATCTCCTGTTTATGGGGCTGTTCAAACTCTTTTTTAAAATTTCTCATATAGCTGATTCTCCCAGCATGTTTCAGATGACTGGAGCATGTTTTCAGTGTTGTATTTTATTAAGCATGTTAAATTCGATTGCTATCTGTGCACTTATTAGTAGTAATTATATCGAGACTCCCTTCACAGGCAGATCTGAGCAGGGTGGGGGAGGTTCAAGAGCTACCACTTGTGGAGTACTTTCTATTCACCAAAAACTGCACTAAGTACTCTATGTGTGTAAAGATGTAAATGATCATACAAGGTAGAAACTACTACATACTATCTACATCCAAAGCACAAGATGACCAAGATACACAGCAAGTCATGACTCACCCAAGGCCACATTGCTTTGCAAATAACAGGAACCACCATCTCCATAGAGTCCCATTTCAGAATTGGAGTGTTGTAGCTGGTAGGGTATCTTAGCCGTCTGGGTCTCATAATAAAAACATGATTTTGTTCAGTTTCAGGGACTGAACCTACTAACCCAGGTGATATTAACTATATTGTTCAATATCATTGGAAAGAAATTTGAGTAGGTGAACAGAAATGCAGCTTTCACATTGACATCATTGGAGTAAAACTCCTTCAAATCTGCAAACCTGAGCTATATCTAGTTCTCCTTGTCAGAGTTGAATTTCTTCTCATTGCTACCCACTTGAAAAAACATATTTCCAGGTAGCTAAGTAAAACAGGAGCTACTTAAAGATCATTTCTGAAAAGGTAAGTAGGAGGTAAGAGAAAAGGCAGGATGGGAGAGGTGGTGGATGAAAGGGGGATATTGTAGCATCCTACCAATCTATGTTTCTGATTCTCAGCAACCTTGAAAGAGAACATTAAGATATCCTTTACTCTCAGGTCTGACTTCCCAGAGAGAGGGAGCCATAAATGAAAGCCTGCTTTGTGTGGCTATATGACTGCAGAGATAATGGCCTAGAGTTTATTCTTTTAAGGGCGTGCAGGGTGTGTGTGTGAGTGTGTGTGTGTGTGTGTGTGTGTGTGTGTGTGTGTGTGTGTGTATTGAAGCCCTTGTTGCTACAAAACAACCTCACAATTAACTACTGTTCACTTTGGCTTTCAGTCTTTCTAAAAATAATTATGATAGTCACTTAACAACAACAACAACAATAACAACAACAACAAAAAAAAACCCACCTTCAGGGCAATTTTGTGGACCCTGAAGGATTTAATAAACAACCTTCAAAGCCCCAGACCCTGACTGACCTGATGAACTTGAAACCTGAGCAGTCTTTAGATTGAATCAGATATGGAACACCACCCTTCACTGAAACCCCAACTGTTGGGCTAAGGCCAAAGTTGAATTTTAGTTGGGGCTTAAAGTGCAGCCATGTATCCATTTGATAGTCAATAACCATGCTATGCGACTGTCAAATATTTTGAATATCACGACTGTGCCAAACTTCCAAGGTATAAACTTATTTCAGTGAGAAGAAACCTGGTCACCCCGTCAGTGATTTATTTAATGACAAGAAAGGCACTGAAGGAGATAGGTATGCAAATAAATAACGACCTTATGGTAAAACTTGAGGCAAAGTTAAAGTGGAAGTAAGTGCTGTTTAAAAGCCATGAAAGGCCAAAAGAGGAAGACAGCACTTTGACAGGATGCCAGGGAGGTTTGAAGGAAAAAGTGACACTTGATCTGCATCTTAATGGTCTTGAAGTAGAAGCTCCCCAGGACACGAAGCAGAGGGAAAGAGTGTCATGTGCTTTGGAATATAGAATTTGAGTGATAATAGCCATTGTGAGGATAGGAGCTCAAATGGGGGAATCTCTGTTACTGCCCTGTTCTGAAGTGCTTCAAATCCCATGGTAGAAATGTATTTAATTCTGTAAAGGACTGGGAGCCGATACATTTGTTTCAGAGACAATGGTGCTTGATTTGGAGAAAGATGACTGACTATTGGAGCCATGTGGTGTTGTGACCAGAAGGGAGAAACGGACTAGTGTCAGTGGAACTCTCAAGAAAATGGCAGTTTGCACGAGAGTTCAGGAGACCATCAGCCTATGGCAGTAACTGAAGGGCTGTGAAGAATGAAACATATGGGATTGAGAGCCACAGAGACAAAATCAACAGCCCTTGGTTATTGGATTTGAAAGATAGAGATGATTTTAAAGATTGAAGCATGGACCTAGTAAAAAAAATAGGCTTTTAAAATTTATTTATTTATTTATTTATTTATTTATTTATTTATTTATTTATTTATTTATATGTTTGGTTTTCAGTGCAAGGAATAGAACTCAGGGAGTTGTCTATGACACGTGTGCTCTTTACCAATAGTTACCCATACTAGTCAGCCCATACCCGGCAGTGTGTTTTTGGAGGAAGACTAATTATTTATGCATTGGGGTTGGTCTTTGGTGGTTAGGATGGAGACTGAGAGAGCCTACCCCACCAAGGCAATGCTTTGGTGCTACTGTCATTAAGACCGCATTCCAGTGTCTCATACACAATAGTTTCTCTTTCCGGCATCTGTACCCATCATCTTGTGACCACATTTCTTCTTGAAAATAGTTTCAACCAGAGGTTTAGCTGTGTAAGTTTTGGTTGTTTCTATTGGATTGGATTCAACATCTATCAAACTGGTTCTCTCATGAGTCCTTCACAAGATATGGCTAGAGCAATGTAGCTTTGTCCCCCTTTAATTAAAGCTTTTATTCCCCCCTTGTCCAGTTAGAGATAATTCCTGCCTCTCTGAATGCTGTGAGAAGCCACTGTATACGGTGGATTTGGATACCTGCATGGATCCATGATCCGCCAACTTCACTCCATGCAATCTCATATATCTGTGGCCACTATTCGTGTATGAACTTGGGTGAAGTTTGCTAAAGATTACAGCAGATATGCCCATTTCAAAAAGTTTTACTGGCTACTGTTTTGTTTCAGGATGACTGGCAGGACCACAAATTAAGCTTAAGATGTATCCTGAAACCTTTTAGCCATGCCCCACATTTGATCAGAATGAACCAACTCCTTTGAAAGTTATCATGAAACAAATAGGCAGATAAAAACAAACTGTGGAGTGGCTGAGGTGAAACAGACCCCTTGATTTGGTTGGTTATTTGATCTTGATCCATATCCTGTCATTAGGCACATTGTCAGATTTAAGAGCTAATTCCAGACTTCCATTTATATGGGGTGGAGGGTGGTGAGGCAGTGAATGAAACCAAAGGCAAGGAGAAAAATCCTATCCACTTCCTTGCAATTGAGTCTATCCTTCATTTTCTCTCTAGTTTTAAGGGCACCTTTTCCTATATTTTAGCCCAAGGCTATGACAACATATTCAGGCCTAGGTCAGTGGACAGATGTGCTGTAATACAGCCACAGGTTTTGAAAATATAAACAGCATTGAGAGGAATTATCAAAGGGAGAGAAATATTGTCAAAAGTTTTTTGGTTGCTTTTTTTTAAAAAAATAGAAATTTGCTTGGCCTGGGTGTAGTGGCACATGCCTAGGAGAGCCAAGGCAGGAAGTGTTCAAATTCCAAGCCAGCCTAGACTATATAGTACCCACCCACCTCCATCTTAAACAAGCAATCAAGCAAACAAACACAAAATACTTGCCTGGCCCTTTAACACTGATTAATGTGTGTGTGTGCAATGTGTGACATGGTGCTGGTATGGTAGTCAGAAGATAGACAGCTCACAGTCATTGGCTTCAACTCACGTCCTTTATATGGAAAGTTTTTTTACCCGCTGAACTGTTTCATGGCCCTAGCTTTTTCATAATAAAGTTGTTCTAGAAATTTTATTTACATTTAAATTCTCATCCACTTGGAGTTTAGGGAAGACTATAGGGCAAAAATCTTTAGACTTCAGTATTTTCAGCCAACAATTGAAAGTCAAATTAACCATACCAGGTATTTTAAAGAGACAAGTGTCTATTAACTCTTGTTTCTACCAGCAGAGAGCACTTCTTGCTTCCATTTGACTGTAAAAACTATCTTTCAACCTATAGTATGGAAGAAAATCTTTGCTAGCTACTCGTCCAACAGAGTCTAGAATGTATAAAGAGCTCAAAACATTTAACAGAGAAAAAGCAATCCAGTTGACAAATGGGCAATCTGTTTAACAATTTGGTATGGAAATCAGTGTGGGAGTTCTTTTAAAAATCTAAGACTGGAACTACCATATGATACAGATATACTTCTCTTTATGCTGGAAGGATTCTAAGCCAAAATACTATGAAAATACCTGAATGCCTGTACATTGTTATGCTATTCATTGATTTAGAGTCAGCCTAGGTATCCATTAACAGAGAAAGATAATATGGTGTATACATAAACAGTAACATTTCATTCAGCTATCAAGGCAAACAAAATTGTATCATTTTCAGGAAAATGGATGACCTGGAAAATATTATGTTAATCAAAATAGGGCAGACTCGTAACATTAAGTATCACATGTTTATTCTTACATGTGGAACCTAAAGAGAAAGGGAATATTGGATTCAAAGTAGAATGGGAGAAGAGAAAGACGATTGGGGGAGAGATGGACAAAATATGCATATATGCAATAGTCACAATTACACTTAGGACTTTTAAGAATCAATATGAAATAATGAAAAAAATAAACTGTGTATCATAGGGACTGAAAACCTGGGATTCAATCAACTACCATCAAGCAGGAATGAGTTGAGTCTTATGAGATCCATGCATTGTTAAAGAAGACAGATGCAGGTGGTAAGGGAAGCAAAGAATGCAAGTCTCATTTGCTGTTTGTATCTGTAGACATCCATTAGAAGTGAGCTAGCATTCAGCTGTGGTTAAGTATAGATGCATACATAGTAGGCCAATGAGAGTCACTAATAAAATTCATTACCCACTCCAGTACAACAATCGGTTCTCCTCAGATTTTCCCCAGCATTTTATTATAAACATTTTCAAACTGTAGTTTTCCATAATAATATTAATTTAAAAATTCTCTAACTGGTATAAGTAGTAGGAATATTAAGGTGTGTTCAGTCACATTCCCTCATTGCTTCTGCATGCATTTTATTATTATAGAAAAATAAACGTCCATCTTTTTGAAATAGGGAAGCATTGCCTTCTGGACTTTGGGTAGCACACATTTGAAACTACGCATCTCTTCTTCCCTGTATCCTCCCATGATTCCATCAACCATACCCCCCATCCCGCCCCCGTCTTCCCCATCCTGCCTCCAGATTTTAGATTCTAAATCTTATGGGTATCCTCTTTGCCTTTTGCTTCTCATCCTGAGGGATCTCCCTTAGCAATAGCTCCATGTTCCTTTCCTAGTTCCTGTTAGTTGCTACAGTAGTACTGAGCACCAAATTTGATGAGTATTTTCTTTCATGCCAGACAGCATACAAAGCATTTCCTACTCTTTATCACATTTCGTCCTCATAGTGATTCTTTGAAGAAAGCAATTATCATGCCCATTTCACAGATGGAAAAATAGAAATAAGATACTTTTCCCCCAAATGCTGCTCCATACTCCACTGCACTCTGGAAATGCCTTGGATCTTCATGTTTCTGGGTTATCATTTGCATGCTTTCTATACTTTCATCTTTCTACCTGTGCGAATTCTTCTCAGCTTTTCAGGTCTCACTCTGGCTACCACAGCTGAAAGTGGCCTTTTCTTAAGTCGCTTCTCTCATGGCTTGTACCACTTCCTAGGTTATCATTACTTATAGCCTCACCAGGTACCAGCTCAAGTGCTTGCCTTACCCTCATAAAGGGGACTTCATCCCCTTATATGCTTGTGTACAATAGGCCTAGGCTGTGTTGATTGCTTTCTGTTAGCCAGCGCTATTTCCATCACTCTTCATCACATCTCATAGTAATGATAGCGAACAAATAAAAATGCTGCTAAAGAGAAAGTGAGCACTGTCTCCCCATCTAGTAGCTCCCAAGTTTAGGGGTCAAGATCCAAATGATCATTTGTACTAAAGGCAATAATTTCCCCAGTTTATTTAGGTGTGTGTGTGTGTGTGTGTGTGTGTGTGTGTGTGTGTGTGTGTGTGTGTGTGTGTGTGACTGGCTTCATTTCCTTTAATCCTCCTTGATCTCAGGGTCATAACATTTCGAACAAGAGCTCTACTCTTCTGACTTTATCCATGGTGAAAGCAACACAGTTTAAAGGTTTTGACTCATTGCATCTGACTTCTACCCAGGTTGGTGTTTAGAACCTGCACCTCACTTCTGTTTTTATAAATGCTTTTCTCCTCCTCACTACATCCCTTCCATTCCATTCCACTTAAGGTTATCTTTTAATTATCTTTTATTATCTATAGCACTGGGGCATATATTGAAGAGAACAGGCAAATATGAGGGAACTTGCCCTTTGGATAATCACTAGCCAGGTCATTTTGTCAGATGGTTCTTCTAAAGACCACTACAAGTGATGGATAAAATATAAAGAAGCTACAGATCTATATGCTTGCCATGAAATTGAATGAATGAATGAATGAATGGGTTTATGATTACTTGGCTAGTGATGCTTCTGTTTTGCCCAGTTTGTGCTTGCTTTTAGAGGTGGTAACAAGAGCATAGTGTTTGGTCTGTTCTTGCGGGATTAAAAGAGACACCTGGTATCACTTAGTACTGATTGGGTTGTGGAGGCAGCATTAAAGTGCTGAGAGTCCTCCAAAAGAAGGTCTGCATTGTTGAGAAGTGATGCTGGGGCGGGGCAAGAGAGAGAGGGGGATGAATGATAGCTATAAGCAGTGATTCTCTCTCTCCAGAGGCATGGAGCTGTTGACAGAACAAATAATCACATTGAAAAGACTTTGAAGCTCTCCACATGGTCAGCAGACTAGGGGCCACAAGACTTAACCATAAATGCTGGAGTTTGTTCAGAGAGCAGAAGGGAGACCTTGCGTTCCCTTGAAGCTAAACCAATCTGAGACCACAGAACTTCAGCCTGAGGGCTAGGGCTAGGCAGAGAGCTTGCTTTTGAAACCTGAGCTTGTGTTGCTATGATGATGGGGGTGGGAATGGGATGTTGATGTACGCTCCACTTGTACAAGCAAACCCTCACATAATCTTGACCTTGGGAAGAAAAAAAATATTACATAATCCTTTCATTGCAGTAGGTTACTTTCCATGGGCATAGCTTTGATTTTCAGCTAGCTATCGGTGGATTGTTAAGATTCCAGCACCCATACTTAATATGTGCTTGCTCCATTTCCAATATTTTATGTAATACCTATAACTATGCTACCTCATGTTTGAATTCACTCAGGAAATTCCCAAATGAAAATCCACCCCACACCCATCCCCTGTGCACACATACTTGGCGATTTCCCACCTTCCTTGGGTAATAAAGGTTTTTGGCACCAGCCAGGTTTAGCAACAGGTAGGCACACAGTAGATCTATGGATCTGTGGGTCTTCAAGTATCTTGTGTTAATCCAGGCTTTGTTCCAAAGAGTTGCCAGTGTTGTGGTTGTTTTTTTTCAAACTTCACATCATATTGAATGTTTTCCTTTTTGTATCCCCCTCAGCACATAATCATGACACGATTACCTTTCAACCCTCTTTCCTTACTGCTCTACTGGCCTACTATTTGTTCACTGTGTCTTTTGTTTTGTTTTATTGGTTGCTCTTCTCCATTTTCTCTATGTCCCATGATAGACTCTCATCATGTCCTGCTTAGAATGCTGCCATGGCCTTCACAAATCTCTTGCTCAGACTTCTATAACTACACTGACTGACTGACTTGGTGTACCTGGTCCTTACCACTGTCTTACTCTCTTCATATTCTGTCTGCCCACTAATGCCTGTCCATTTGCTGGCTATCCCACTGTCAACTTTCCACTTGTATATATCAAATTTCACCCCTATACTACTGCGTGGGAATCCCTTGTGATCTCATCAGGTAGCATTCTTCACTCTCCATCATGTGTTCTTATGACATTTTATTGAGAACCACTTTTAAGCATTTATTTCTATTTGTACATTAGTGGTGTACTTGGAACCACTGGACTGTAAGTCCCTTTGAGCTAAGGGATGTTCTAATTTGTTTCTGCCTCACACATTTTGGCACCTAACAAGCATCCTGGCCCTAACAGTTGTTAGGATTCTGTCTAAGCTCCACCCCACAGTTACCTGGCAACAGCCAGGTATGCCTCCTCCCCACAGTTACCTGGCAACAGCCAGGTATGCCCCTCCCCACGGTTATCTGGTAACAGCCAGGTAGGCGTGGCCTACTATTAAAAGGGCTACTCCAGCCCCTCATCTCTCTTACTTCTTTTATTTTCACATTCTCCTATCCTTTCTCTTGCCCCCTCTTGGACTCTCCTCCCCTCCCCCCTCTCTCCACATGGTCATGACCGGCCTCTGCTTCTCTACTCTCTCCCTCTCTCTGCCTTTCTCTGTCTCTACTACTCCCTTAACTCCCCTCCCCAAAGCCTGAATAAACTCTATTCTGTACTATACCCCAGTGTGTGTGGTCCCTCAGGGGGAAGGGATGCCTCGGCATGGGCCCACTGGGGCACCCCCTTCCCCCACACTGCCATATACCATATTCTCACACCTCTTTCTCTTTTTATTAACACAACAACAATTTGGCTAATAAATGAGGTAAGTAAGTGAATAATACCCCTAGGTTGGAGGTAAAGACTGGTGAGCACTTGCTGCTGTAAGGACAGATTCATTTGTCTAAGATCCTTTAAAGGAAAAGTCAAGTTGCGCTCACTATTGCTTCTGTCACTGTTCTTAGTTGGCTGGATGATGCCACCTCCTCAGAGATCCTGTACTGGGTTATTGGTAGCAATTTGTTATTCTTGTAAGTTGAATGGGTCTATTAGTATTCCCATCCTTGCCACTAACTTCATGAGGGCGTGGCCTGCTGTTGGCTTCCTGGGTGTACCCTGAATATAACAGAATTCTGTTGACAAAGCACTTCAAAATCCTTGTTAGGTTGCAGTCCCTGGCTACCTTACAGCTGCCCCTGCAAACTCACATTGATCTCTACTTCCCTTCTAGAACCAAGAGATCTACAGTCCTATCTCACACCATATAAGCCAATTGTAGGTTTTGTCATCTTCAGCACCTGGGTGTCCTGTATACAGATGCTCACAGCTTTGATCAGATTAGAACTTATTTGAAGTTTCAGCACTCAACTACTTTGGAGTGACCAAATACATAGAAAACATCCTTCACAGCAAAAAGGGCATCATTTCTGAATCCAAAATAGTTATATATAACATATAAGTATATATAAATGTATACACACATATTTCCATTTCTCCAAGTTTCCCATCCTATGGTACTCCTCAGACCAATTTAAAGCTTAAAAGGTTTAGGCAAAATAGATTCTGGAACAAACGAAAATGAAGTGTGTCACCTCAGTCAGGGTCTAGCCTGTATGTCTCATTCAAGACTGCAAAAGCATTTACTATTACCGATTCAGAATAGGAAACTTGGATAAGTAATCAGTTTCCCCAGAAAGCTGAGAGGGGTATGCTTGGCCCCAGGGCTAGCTGAGATGTGAGGATGGAGACCTAAAAGGAAACTGAAATGGCTCTAGAGCCTTAAGGGTTTTCAAACAGGTGCAGTCTCTCTTCTCTCCCTCTGGGAAGCATGCTGTCCGCAGTTGGATGAGTGCTTCAGCAGCAGTTCTCTGAGCTCTTGGATGAAAATGGCAAATTTCCTCCCCAAATGAGCTGATTATCTGCTGCAGTTGGGTGCGAGGCATCCCCCAGCTATGGCGGGAATTACAGCTTCCATCTGTTCCCTAATGTGAAAAATGTGTGCAGGCCTCTGTGCTACCAAGCGACATGAACTTTAGACATTCAGATCTGCTGACACATTTGGGTCGGAGCCCTCAGAATGGCTTTTGTCAATTATTTCATTACATATCCAAATAACCATCCTGAGGGTGGTCTGGATTTGTGATCTGTGACAGTGTGGTGCTGACATATTTCTGGCCCTTGGAACTCACTGTTTTTTTGGCTTTGTTTAGAGGTTGATGATATATAAGGACTCAGGATATTTAATCATTATTACTTTTGAAGTGAGCACAGTACCACCATTATGAAACATTGTTGGGCACAGTTACAGCCAAATCCACATCATTAATTCTTGGCTTCTTCCCAGAGTTTCCAGCATTTCACCTTGCTCCATTATTTTGTTCAAACAAATCCACTAATACTCTGTGCTTATAGGGCAATTTTCGTCAGAAAATTCCATGGTCCTCTACAAACTTTTATTCCTTTAAGTACAAATAAATATCTCTGGAGGGCCATGCATATTTAAATATGTTTATTTGTGCAGGGATTCCCCACCCCCCAGTGGACAAAAAATTACGGCTGCATTTCTATGTATCCACTTTACAATATAGACATGTAATGTGCCAGTTTAATTTTTCTTGACATTATTTAGTAAATATTCTTTGAGTAAGTGATTAGATAAAGAGTCATAAAGGCTTTTGAGACTATGGCCAAGCATTAGTTTCTTCTACTGACTTTGTGTACTTGAACATTTTCAGAGTTATGTCTGGTGCGTTTGATGGAAAATTTGTTTTTATTAATTATTAACTGCTCCTGATTGTCACCTGGAAGAGGAAGTGTTTTGATTAAGTAAGCAGATTAATTCACCAATTGAAAAACCACAGTTATTTAAGACTTGGCTTATGATTTAATTGCAGTCAGGTTTGGTGGCCTGGTGGTTGCTTGTTTTTATATGTTTCTACCAATCTATTTTTACTAAATTGACAAATTCTGAACTTTATTACACTATTTCATGCATTTGTGGGATAGGAAACAGTAAATATTCACCTAGATTTGTTTTCTTTTCTTTCTGATTGCACTGACTACATTTTCCAGCACCCTTTGGAGTTAGGATAATTGTGGACTGAATTATAACCCAAGTGGGCAGTAGACTCCTCTTTCAACTTTGACATTAAAAGCTTCCCTTCTAGCCTCTTTTCCTTTCCTTCATATCTAGATGCAGCTAATTCTGAGGAATAGCATGGCTATTAGATAAAAAGGATACTGCTTTCCTGGATGACTCCATGTGGCAGAACACCTCAATTGAACCACCTTGAGTGTGACACAGCAAGAAAGTGATCTCTGTTGTCTGAAGCCAATGAGATTTGGGAGTTGTCTGTAACACCAGTTACCCTACCCTAACTAATATTCTTTTAGATGTGGCAGAGAATCAGTACTCATTCCCATACGCATTCTACAAGTTTCAGGGGGGTACACAGAGCACATTACTGGTGTTGAACAGTAGGTCATGGAAATGTGTAACCAATGAGCCATGTGGTTCTTTGATCACCATGTCCAATTAAGCCACATGGTTATGTGATTTTCTGGTTTGAGTCAGCCTTTTATCTGAGGCAGATGCAACCAAGAACACTTCCGTGTAGTAAAAACTGATCATTTCAGTAAGTGGCTTCCCTGGAGGAAGAAGGAGAATATGTAAATATCCATATGAGTTATCGAGGATTTCAGACTATAGATTCATTGTTTTCTTTTCCTTTCTGAGAAGCATTTCTTATCCTACATCCATGTCTGCATCATTTGCTTCCCATTCTAGATTCTTGTCATTGCTCATATTCCTAAACTGACTTCCTACCTTTCTGGCAGGTAATTTCTAGCTCTTGGTCCAGAGAGCCTTCTCTCATAGGCTATATATTTTAGATAACAAGAATTATTTTAATTTGACTCATTTTATCCCCAGCATTCCACTCAATGTCTGATGTGTCAGATACATGCACATATATACATGAATGAATATGAATGACAGGAATGGCAATTGTATTTTGATAATCACGAATGAACAATAGGGTCCATAAAAAAGGCTTAGTGGTTAAGAGCAAGCACTTCCTGCTCATGCAGAGAACCTGAATTCAGTTTCTAGCACCCACGTGGTAGCCTGCAAGCACCTGCAATTCCAATTACAGAAGATCTGATGCCTTCTTCTGATCTCCTTAGGCACTAGACATGCATATAATATACATAATACATACATGCAGACATGCATGCAGACATGCATGCATACATACGTATGTACTACATACACATGTACAAACATACATACATGAACAAAATGCTATGACACATAAAACAGAGTAAATATTTTTTAAAAATTAATGAACAGTAGTCTTAGAATCATTCAGAAACAAATCCTTAGACCACTTAAAAGAGGCAGGCTGGATTTTAATTTCCTGCTAAAAGTAAGAAATCCAAGGATGTTTGTTGACTTTGGCTTTATTAACAGATAAAATACAAACCAGAATTTAAAACAAAGGCAGGATCCATTTTCAGGTTTTGATTTACTAGCTGCTGTGAGTCTTTAAGAGTTAGAGCTCAACTAATTAGTGACTCCATTCATTCCATGAAGATATTTGAATGCAACAATATAAGAAGTTAAAGCCAACTGCTTTTGTTATGGCCCAGTATAGTTCTTGATGCTTTACTTTGAATTGTGTATTTACTTGTTCAATGTTGATCAAGCCTTCTCTACGGTAGAGTCTTGTTCCACCAACCTAGGACATGGTGGGGCATAAGACAAAATGTTCCTGCTCATGAGGATATTACAACAAATGATGATAAAACATAAGCAAAGAGAAAGCTAATGGGAATAAAACTCCAGGAAACAATTTTAGAGAAGTAATGTGATGGAAATTGTCTGATCCAGGAAGATTCCATGGTTATAATAGTCTCTAGAGAAGGGTATTCCTATAACATATAAACTGAAGCTTGAACAACAGGAAGTCATCAGCCATATGAAAATTGAAAAGGTTCCTGGATCCTGGTCAAAACAACAGCTAAGGATTTACCTGGTGTAGAGATGAGAGAAGGTGGTGTACCTAGGAATGAGAAGATGCCTTACTTGATGGGAGCAGAGAGTATTGAGGGTAGTAGTAGGGAGGACTCCAGGAAGGACGGTGGTATGAAACAGAGGGTGGTGGCTCATGGAAAACCTTGCTTGGCTCAGTTTCTAGAGACTAGATTTAAATCTGAGAGTAGTGGGAAGCCATGAGGAAGAGTTTAAGAAGAGTAAAGAAATGACCTAATGTTTGTTTTGCTCTGTTGTCTTAGGCCCTATTGGATCCCTGAGTAGAAGAGGGTTCATCCATAAAACTAGAGGTCAAAACCTGAAGAGTTCTTTGGGTTTTGGTGTTTTCTGACTCTGAGTTTTCTCAGTTTTCAGGGTAAAAGGAGTGGCCCTTTGTTGAATTGTTAGTCAGACCTATAAAGATACTCATATAGAGAGAAATTATTTATATATTTATGTATGTATATTTATATTCTTTTTAATTTAATGATTTTTTTCTATAAAGCTCTATGAATGGTGGGTGCATTGCAGCCGTTCACCTTCAATGAAAGAAACATTTGAATCTCCTGCTTTACCTTGCTCCCCAACCTTAACCACGTGGAAGAACACATCTCAATTCATAGTGTAGGGCTGTTCTAGAAGCTTCTTGCTTCCCAAATTTTATTTCTTGAGGATTAGAGATATTTATACCTGGGACATAGAACTAGAGAACAATGGCTATCAAAGCATTGACAGGCAGATCCCGATGTCCTATTAAACATTCCCCAGTCAGTTCTCTAAATGCTAACATGTGCTGGGAAGGTCTGGTTGGAGAGGGATTGCTGAGTGCCTTAAGAGAGGGAACGGTCCTGCCAGTTATGGAGACAGTAGTCCTGAAGCAGTGTTCCTTCCTCCAGAAGAGGCAGGTTCTAGACCTCTGAAGAAACTTACGTTCTGCAGCTTTGAAAAAGATGCTCTCTCACTCAAGGCTGGGTAAGTACAAAGTCATTGTTCTAAGACAGCTTCCATCACTTCCCAGGGAAGAAATAAAATGATAATATCTAGGCTGTTAGGTGAGCAGTCATAACCGGAGCTGGGTTGCGATTACACTTCATAGTGAGCAGCGCCCGGAGGAAGGCAATGATGAATGCTGAAAACCAGCTGGCCAGGCATTTTCGACTCTGCACCCAAGGGTGGTTTGAGATATCAAGTAGTACATGAGAGGCAAAGCGCCGTGTTGGACGGCTCCGCTTGAGTCCTATTGCCAGAGCACAGTAGGAGTTTCTCAGTGGCCTCTTTTATGCTCCCTGACAAGCATTGTTGTTGGCTATCCAGACAAGGGAGAGAAAATTAACATGAAGGAGATCACTCCACTCGATCACCAATACCATGCTCTTCTCTTCACCTTATTATACGGCCTGCTTACATTTCAAAACCTTCCCCATGGTGGAGTCTTGCTTGAAGGTAAAGCCCAAGTTTGTTTTGTTTTGTTTTGTTTTTCTTCTTTCATGTGCACAGGTTTTTGTTCAATTGGGGAGGAGGTAGAGCTGTGGTTAAGCTAGAAGGTGAAACATATTTTTGATTAAGGTCAGGGCTAGGATACTGAATCTTCTGACTGGTGTTCACAATCTCCCCAGAGATGGATGTAAGTGACTGCATTCAGACCTAAGTCCCAATTAATAGAAGAGTAGAGTATTGGACCTGGTAGGGAAGGCATGTCGTGACTTCCTAACTGGAAAACTGTTCCAATATCATATTCAAGTTTCCTACACACTGATATATGCTCATCTCAAATGCTTGCCCCTCTGTCTGTCTCCCATCTTCTTTGTATGCTCTGAGGATTTCTCCAGAAAGAGTATATGGTATTACTTTAATTTCCCAAAATACAGCATTGAAAAGGTAGGACTGGGAGGAAGGTGTTGGACCCAGGAGCAAGATCCCTAATGGACAAATGAATGCTTTTCTCATGGGAATGAGTTAGTTATTCTGAGAGTTTGGCCCCTCTCTTCTTTTTCAAGTATGTTGGTTTGTCTGCCTGTCCTGAACTGAAGTAGTACAAGCTCCTCACCAGAAAGCAAACAGATGCAATACCATTCATTTATATTTCCTCTCACCCAGACCCTTGAGCTATTTTTTCCTATAAATTATACAGTCTCAAGCAGTCTCTCAGAGGGCAGCATAGGAACACAAAACACAACCTAGCTTATCCTTGCTCTCCATGCTGTTTTGTGCTCCACTCCACTGCATGCTTGGCCATCAGTGACACTGTCGTGTGCTGGTATCCTGGCACAATAGCTTTCCATGTCACCACTGAAAGGATACTTGAGTTGCAGGTCTTAACACACAAGTGCCTTCAAAGCCAGGCAGGTAGATTAAATGTGGTTCGGGGCTGGCATAGCATAAGAAGAAATAGTGGGGACCTGGAAACTGTGTGTATTCTAAGTAAATGAAAGCACTGAAGGTTCATTTAAAAATAAATCATTGTGGGGCTGGCTTGAAGAGCCACTTAGAGAACTCAGCTGAAGAGCACTTGGCTAGCATGTAGCATGCACAAGACCCCGGGTTCCATCTCCAGCACTGAAAAAGTCATGGTGCCATTTAAGCAAAGACAACCTACACCAAAGTGCCACCCCCAAATAAAGCCTTTTGCTATTATTCATTTCTCACAGGGATACAGGAAAGGGCAAAAACCATAAGCCACGTCTGAAAATTCTTTTCTAGTCTCTTCTGTTCCTAACACAGCCTGATTAACAAAAACAATAATTAGTACGTATTTTATGCTGAGTGATTTCTTAGCATACATACAGAAAACAGTCTAAATCATACAGCTCAGTGGATAACCAAAAGGATACATCCTAGCACTGACCTGCCAAGTCAAGACCTAAAAATATTACTGCCACCTCGAAGTCCTTCAAAGGCTCTTCTTCCTCACCAAAGGAAGCTGCTGTTTTTATTTTCAACACCACATGTTAGATTTATAAGAAAATAGAATCATAAAACATGTACTCTTTTTGTGTCTGGCTTTTTTTATACTCAATGTTGTATCTGGGAGATTCATCCCAGATGTTGTTGGGTGCAGCACTGGATTATGGCATGGTGTGAAAATGCCAGGATTTATGTATCTGTTCTACTGTTAATTAACATTTGGGTGTTTCTAATTTTAGACAGCAATGAGTTGTCCTTTAGCATGAATAGGCAGAAGAGAAAGACTTGTTGTCTGAGATGGGAAGTGGTCAGTGCACATGCAGTTGCCCCTTCAGGAATGTTTAGATACACAGGTGGAGTGAGGAGCTTTGCGAAGAGGTATCCATAACAGCTGCTACCAAATCTCTGTAGAACAGAAATCCTCACACTCCCAGTGTGACTCCCAGGACTTTTAGTGCTTAGAAGCCTGGTTAGGAAGACTTGTTACTTTTCCTTATTGTCCTAGGACACCAGTACCCCATGGTCAATTTCTTCATAGCTTCATAGGCAAGTTAGGATGTTCAAAAAAAAAAAAAAAAAAAAGGGATCGACTTTGTGGAAAGGTAGAATCACTCTGAAGTCACACTTAATATTAGCAGGTTTGCTTTCAGCTTAGACTTTCTCAATTGAGATTTTCACATACCTACCATAATTTCACGTTTTTCTGATTTATCTGTGAAATGTACTGCTGTTCCCAGCCAACCCTAGAATGGGTGTCCCTGACTGGATAGACATGGTAAGAACTTCAGTGGAGTGACATTCAGTAGGCTGCTGTGACCGTGGGTGCTTTGCTAAATTCTTATAGATGAACTTCATCCACACACTGACAGAAAGATAAGACAGTTTTCTTGTCTTTTGTTGTCCTGCTTCCATTTAATGGTGTGTTCCCCCAAAGGAAAAGGCAAACAGGGGAATGAAATTCCAGGCTAAAAATACTCAGGGCAAAAACACAGTACTGAGTTTAGCATCTTGTAACTCACAGGCAGCAAAAGTAATTTAACAAGTTTTAAAGGAGAAAGCCAGAGAGTCTGTACAGCATTAAAGATTCCATTTTCATTGTGAATCGCATCATCTCCCAATCAATCATTTCAAATAGAGCCAAATAAAAAGGCTTCCCTGTTTTATACTTTGGGGGAATCTCTTTCTTATATTCCGCATAAACAGACTGAAATTCTGCATTCATCTATTTGATCCCCTTGCTGCTGGTTTTGTAGCTGACCAATCATTTGTCATTGCGTGGGCAAATGGGGCAAAATGTTTTCTCTCCTTCCAAGATTCTGCTTTCTCCAAATTGCTTAAGCTTTCATCTGGTCTTATCACTTGCTTCTATCCATTCTCTTAGTGTTGGATTTCTGTCAGGATACAGCATGTGAGTGTATGATGTAATTTCAAATAAATCTAAGAGAAACTGCAAAGTTTTTGGAATTTCCTTATCTGAAGAAGCCAAAGTAAGTAAACTTAATTTGCATCCACCAGGAGCACTGTGAATGCTAGTGCTATTGTAGCTGAAATCATTTCTTGCTAAATGACATGCCAAGACTGAAGTTTTCGTGGGGTTTTTAATAAAGCAGATAGCTTAACTTTTCTGTGTCTACCGTGTGGTACAACTTATCAGAGGACCCATGACTCTATGATAACTAGGCCCCTGTGGTAGTTTGAACAGGCTTGACCCATAGAGAGTGATACTGTTGGAGGTGTGGCCTTGTTGGAGGAAGTATGTCACTGTGGGGGTGGGCTTTGCTCTGAAGATGAGTAAATTGTTCTCTCTCTTTCTGGGTAAAACATTGTTTTTCTTTTTTAAAGATCCTAATGCAATCCAAGTATTATCTAGTTCTCGAACCATAGAAAAACCTGTACTTCTCTTTATGCTGAAATCCTCTTCTACTGGTGAACTGATGCCTCTATTTCTACCATTCTTGGTTTATTCTTCTAGCATCAGGACAATTACATTAAAATGCGAACATTCTTGGAAATTCTTAAACCATTATCGCTTTACGTTAGTGTGATGGAAAGGTTAACGTGTGGTAGAATGGGATTTCTGTATTGATGAGACCAGAGGCCAGAGAGAGAGGAAGGAGGAGTTACAGCCTGAAGAGCAGAAAGCTCTAAAATAAGAAGGTAAAAGCTCATTTGGTCCTTCAAAAGGCATCTACTCCTCTCTAAATGTCTTGATTTGTATGTATTTATCTCTGTCGTCTTGCGTGACCTAGCTACTCTGTAATTGCTCCTAACAAACTAAAGCCTTGGCATGTGAATAACTCCAATACGGAGGGGCAGCTAAGAGCCGAGAAGAGTTCCCAGTCTTTCTTAAACAGTTTATGTGAACATCATTGGAGATCAAGGTAAGGTAGTGGGGACAAAGGTTGCATTTTCAACTTCACTTATAATAGGAACTTCTTACTAAGGGCCATGGGGATATATTGTATAAAGGGCGTGTGTACTTACACATGTCAGTTTGCTACTTTTCTTGTTGCTGTGGCAGAATACAACTAAAGACAGGAGCAACTTAAGGGAGGAAATTATTTTGGCTCACTGCTTCCCATGCATCAGATGGGAAAGGTAGCACAGCTGGAGCTCCATCTGTGGTGGTAGAAACTGTCAATGTAGCTTGTTACGTGTGCCAACCAGGACAAAGTGAGAGCTCATGCAAGAACTAAAGCTGATGATGCTAGAAGCCCACCAACAGCCTCCCTGCTTTCTAACCTCCCCAAACAATGTACCAGTTGGGGACCAACTATTCAAACCCAGTCTACCTGAGACTTTTCACATTTAAACCTCAAAATCATATATGCACATGCACACATGCATGCACATATATGCAGGTGCATACGTGATCATGCATGAGCATACACACACACACACACACACACACACACACACTGTGTATATAAATGCTCTTCCTGAAATACTCAGCAAAGCAAGCAACAGAAGTTCAGTTTTGGCCTTGCTTGTTGTCCGTTGCCCTTAGGTTGAGTGATGAGTGATGAGTGATAATAAATCTGCACTTTTCTGAATAGGAAAATTTGTTCCCTAATATCTGTCATTGGGATAATCCAGAATAGCGGCCAGCATTACAGCAAATTCTGCCAGCAATACCTTCAATGTCTTTAGCAAATTATTTAGTCACTCTACATCTGTTTCTTAACCTGCAAAATGGAGATAATACATGTATTTAATGCATAATTTTTCTGTGAGAATTGATTGATATAGCACATACAAAGTACTTAAATCAATGTCTCATATGTAATAGGCATTCAATAAATATTTCCTAAATACTGTCATTATTATACTATTACTGCAAGGAAACTGGTATTGCATGGTGGCTTTAGATTTAGTGGAGAAAGTGAGAATTTTGACTTTTGTTTTTATAACAAGCTTTGCAGGCTCATGTACAGCTATCTCTTAGTGTATGAAGAAAGAGAAAAAGAACCCAACAACTAAATGCCTCAAAACCAAACAAATGATGAAATCTGGGATGAGAGGCAGAGGGGACAGGTTTCTTGTGATGAAATAAAGGCCTTGCTATAGAACTGCTCTTGGACAGATAGTCAAGTTACACCTTCATTTGTGTGTGTGTGTGTGTGTGTGTGTGTGTGTGTGTGTGTGTGTGTGTGTTTCTATCTCTAGACTTTGATTGGAAGTAGAGAGTTAGGCTTGAATGAAGCACAAAAAGCAAAGCTTATTGACTTTTTTTTTTTTTAGCATTTCAGTCTTTGCTCCCTTCTTCGTTTTCTGTCTGGATCTCTGCTCTGACATAAGAAATCAAAATGTCAGCACTTCCTTCGTGAGAGCAGAAACGGAGTATCCTGGGCATGGTGTGGGTTCTCTATAGGGACATAGAGTGCTGCCTAAACTCTACTTAGCTAATCTGATGGCAATCAATTGGCAAACTTGGGAGCTGTGATGCACTTTATCACATCTCATATTTTTCTATTCTTGGAGACTGAACCCAGGGCCTTGCATATGCTGTATACTCTACCACCAAACCACATGCCCAGCCCACTTCCTATCTCATTACCATGTGATATCATGGCTTTAATGGATTCTGGCCTCAGGCCTAGTGGAGACTGGAGCAGCTGTGGGGCAAGACAACTTGAGGCTGTGGCTGGCTGTCTCTTTAATTTTGCGCACACGTTCATGTGTGCATGGGAATCCAGCAGATGGGCAGCAAGCAAGCTGGGCAGCAATCTCCTGACAAGTAGCAGGGACTCTGAATAAATCACATTGATCTGGGTAGCACGTTTGCTTTCAGGGATCGGGGACTTAGATGTACAGGAAGAAAAGGCGTTTACCTAACTTTTTCCTGAAATGCCAGAAAGCTTAAAGCGGGTCAGTGGGGAATACAAAATACCCTTATGGCTATTATCCAAAAAGGATTTGATTTGTTTTGGAGTCATCGAAAATAAGGCAAAGGAAGTTCAGTGGCCTACATCTAGATTTCTCAAGGGGGATGAGAGAGCACAGATTGTTGGACAGCTGCAATCCCCCAAGTCACTGGTTGTAGCTCATATGCGTGGCTATGGCTGGAACTTGTGAGAACTCTGAGAAACTGATTTTGAGCCAATGGGTGGCACAACTTATTATGCAAATGATAACCCCAGCAGATGCATTGGCCATTTGACATGCCAGCTTGTGGTCCTGGTCACTTAAAGGGCTATATCAGATCCAGAACACCTGAAACCACATTTAAACTCTTCTACATTCATTCTGTAAGAGGGAAGTTTGGACCAAATAATACAAGACACTAAGATCCCAAAGGCACAAAATACTAAGACTGGTTCCATCATAAACTAGGTTACCATTGGTAGCTAATACCAGTGATGCTCCAACTATCTTCCCTTCAGGTGCATTTCTCTTTTACCTGCTGTGAGTGTGAACTGCTCAAGTCTACAGCTCACCCTTCTCTAGAGAATTGTACTTAGCGAAGTGTGCATACCACCAACACGCTTGAATTCAGGGGAGACCAGGGCTCCCTATTTCACCTTCTTTGATAAGAGGAGTGTTCCACCAAGTCTAGCTGAACTCTTTTTGACTTTCCTTCTGTCTGCTAATTCTCTTCTCCATCTTTCTGTAGTATTGTCCTTGGTTTTGATCACCCTTGGCCATTGTGCTCCTGGCCTAGTATACGCAGAAAGAAGCCTGGGAATCCATAGGCATTATGCATCTTGGGTTCAACAAGTGTTCCATTCTGGTATCAGGGATAATACCTTACCCAGAACTAATCAGTACTTACATCAGAAGTTTGCATCAGACTCGCATGCCTTTAGATGCCCCCCCCCACACACACACACATATTCTGTCATCTCATCCGAGCTTCCTTCTGTCTTGGTCCTTCTGTTAAGGTGAAAGGCAAGTTCACAGGATACAGGGCACTCTTTTTCCCCTTGACATCTGGTTTGAGTCTGGGCAGCTAAATAATGTCTTTGAAATGAACAACAAAAGCTAATTCACTGTGGTGTTTAAAACATCGACTGCAAATATTTTCCCTTTTCAGCTTAGTGTAACTGGAAGGGAAAAAAAACGGGGTTGAGAGAGAGAGATTAACCTTTTAAAACCTATTATAATTTCCCAGAGAAAATAAAACAACATCAGCATATCCTTTCACTTGTGAGGGCCCATTTCTGAGTGAGTGCTGTTCAAGGCAAGGATATCGCTCTGCAGAAGAGTTTCATTCACCTTTCCTCGCAAAAGCCCACCCAGATTGCTTTCAAGAACCTACAAGGTTACCCTCTCTGCTTCGTCTCTCATTGACTTTTCCTCTCGATTTTGTCCAGCCTTTGCCATTTCTTCCTTCATGCAGCGGCCAGACACTCTGCTGATGGGTGGGACACAGTGCAATTAGCAGTATTTTAGGCAACAGCTCTTCCAACCACTGGTGTCACTAAGAAGGCTGAAGATTTAGTCTGGGTCACTTATACAATGTTTAGACCAGACTTGCTTTTTTATTTTTATTTTTTTTGACTTGAGCTTTTTGTTGTTGTTTTAAATATTTGTTTAAGCATTATAATGTAATTCTACCATTTCCCTTTTCCTTCTTCCCTCCAAACCCTCCCATATACTTCTCATTGCTCTCTTTCAAATTTTTTGTAATTAATTGATGTCACCAGCCTATGTGTATGTACACATGTATTCCTAATAGAACCTGCTCAGTCTGTATAATATTACTTGTACATATGTCTTCAGGGTTGACTGTTTAGTATTGGATAACTGATTTTCCCCAGGGAAGGCTTGTTGCTCTGAGACAGAATCTCACCATGTAGGGCTGGCTGGTCAGAAATTTAGTATGTAGGCCCAAGCTGTCCTCAAACTCACAGAAGTCCCTGCCTCAGCTCTCATGGTGCCCGGATTGCAGGTATGCACCATGTCAGGTCTGATTTGAGCAGTTTTGGGACATTCCAGAACATTGGCACCATTCTGTTTTTTCCTGCATGGAAGTAAGGTACAGAGGCCCACTGTGGAGGGAGTTAGGACCATTCAAAACTCTGATGACTCTCTGAGAAGCAAGTAATCCATCTACCTAACCAGTTGTTCTTCAGACACTTGGAACTACTTCTTCATTTTTCTTTTTCTCTCATCTATTTCATCTTAAGTCATAGATTGACTTACTGGGCTCAGGTAGGAGGTGACACAGATGCCGTGACAATATATAGCTACTAGAGAAAGCCTATGACAGTCCCTGGACTCCCTTTATGACAAGGGAAAGCTTGAGTGGAGTGTAGGATGCTTGTGAAGTGACTTCATGTGTCTTGTCTTATCCTGTTACTGTTATCTGTATTCATTTGTTGAACATGTTGATACAGGTGGAGGCAGAGGCGGTGGTGGTGGTGGGGGCAGCGGCGGCAGTGGCAGTGGTGGTGGTGGTGGTGTGTGTGTCTTTGTGTATGTGTTAAGAGTGGGAGGGGATCAGAAAATCATTTGCAACCTGCAAAGAGCAAACTCTAATTGTATCTGCCCCTGTCACTCTCTCTGTCACTTGGATAGGTTTGCAAATATTTGCAGACCTGCTGCTCAGCCCTCACAGCAAGCAAAAATTTCACAGCCAAGCAAACCATTGCCTTCCTGATGAGAAAAATGGGAGGACTTTGGGGCAGTTGTGGAGTGATGAGATGGAAAGAATCCCTTCTTGTGATTGGGCAGCAGACATAGGTGCCCAGCTCCTGTGGCTCTCTAGCCTTTAGTATTTGTTCAGCTTCCTGTCTCTCTCGGTGTGCTAATGGTTTCCATAGCCACAGGGCACCTGGCAGAGGTTCTTAAATGGGTCAGGCCTGAGGTTCTGCATTTCTAACAAGCTCCCAGGTGATGCTGATGCTAAGGATCACTTAGCCAACTGCACTTGGAATTCCGAGGCTGTAAAGAAGTAGCACTGTGTTCTGAGCTGTGCAGAACTGGGAATGGAATAGTGCTAAGCCCCTCCTTTGGAGACAGGGTGTGTCTGAGGCTGTCCCAGTCCTGATTTGCCATTCAAGTGAACCCCAAAGGGATTAGCAGCTGGCCCAGCAATTGGGTGAGACCATCTCCCCCTCCAGGGGGGTGTCCCAGAGGCAGTCCAGAGGTTGTGTGAAAATCTGCCATCCTCCTTGCTGAAGGTTGCCCCTTCTCACCCTCCCAACCCCCCTGCCCTGCGTGCTGACTTAAGCAGATCAGCTTTCAGTTCTCTGGCATTCCGAGAAGCTTTGCATAAAAGAAAAGGCCCTTCCTTAAGAAGCAGAGCGGGAATCCAAGCATGGCTCTTGCCTGCTGCATGCCCAAGAATGAAGGTATTTGGGGTTTGCAGCATTTCCTGGCAAGACAAAGAGGGAGGGGTGCTGGGGGGAGGCCGGGCTCCCGGAGAGGGACTTGCCCTTCTGTCTGTAACTGCTTCCTATTCTGGGGTGAAACAGCACTGTGTTTCCTGAGGGAAAAAAAAGTGAGCCCTTTCACAGGGACAGATGTGAGGAAGGAAAGCCCGCCTGGCCCTCATTCAGAAGTGACTTTGACATTTACAGTCGGGCTCCTGAGCTTCCGGTTCCTTGTGCTGTTCGTGCTGCATGCCCTAAATTTTGTGCTCTTTCTGAGAAGGTGGGCTCCACAAGACTGAGAGGGTGTTCTGTCTTCTCCCTGTTGTTCTGTTCTACACTGAAAGGTTCTGAAGGAGGGAGCAGAGATGATCTAAGGAAGATTCTTCCTGGGTAGGGTCCTGGGGCTCTGGTTCAGGGTTTTGGGGAAAGAGATGTCATCTTGCATGGGATCATCCTAGGCCTCCTCACCCCTTCTTCTTCATCATTTCCACTGCACGCCCCACTTCGAACCCCCATCCTCTAGGAATTCCAGGATCACTCTCCCACTCTAAGATTGAACGCGGAGAGATGTATGGCCCTGCAGCTCCTTAAGCAGGAGCCTTGAACTGAGTTCAAGTTCACTCCTCCATTCTTTCTTCCCATCTTCAGTGGCCTCCTGCTAAGTAAGTGTTTTCAAGCACTCTGAGTGCTGCTTGCTTTTGTATTGTTCCTTACTTTCTTTCTTGATTTCATAAGATTGGTCACACACAGAACCCTCTTTGGAAAGTAGCGAACTATTTGCAGTGTTCTTTCCTTATAACCCCAGATCCTTATTTAGGTTTCTTTTGGAGGCTCCACAGCCTCCAGCTGGGTTGTTCCACTGGAGGTGGGCAGCTTGCAAGCTGAACCTGCCTATTCTCTTTGCCTGGATGAAAGCACTGTACTGTATGTCGGCCACCACTGACTGCCTCTGTGGAGACTGATGCACCCCCCCGTGAGTCTCCCATCAGTCTAACCAGTGGTGCTGTGTGCCACTCTCCTCAGTGTGTGTACCACCCTGCCACCCAAGAAGATGCCCTCTGACTTGCATTTGCAGGTGTGGGGATGGGGAAGCATTGGTGTGTGCATCTTTATTACCAAAGAGGAGAAAAGAAGACAAATTCTGATGGGTGCCACTGAGGTTGGGGCAATGTGTCAAGATATTGCAGACTTCGTAGTGGATTTTCGAATCCCTGATATCATACATGTGTATGCTAACCGATCATAATTTCATGAGTCCATTCCAGACCAATTAAATCAGAAGTTTCCAGGGACAGGTCTAGGTATCAGTATGTTTTCTTGTTAAAGCTCTGCAGGTGTTAGCAGTGTGTAGCTGGGGTAAAGAATCACTCACTGATCAGAAAAAGAAAGAAGGACCCCACCATCACCACAATCTTCAGTTTTCCTCCCAAAACTAAGTGAGACCATTAAGAACCTAAGTTCATACATTTTTGTACAGATCAGCAGATCCAGAAGAATATGCTCAATAGCCAGGCATCCTTTTATTCATTGAGCCAGAAGGACTAAGGGACAGGAGAGCATCGAAAAGCAAGAATGTTCTTCAAGGTACCAGCTGGATGTTACTGGCTTAAGGCCAAGTAGAAAGATGGGGAAAAGGTCCATCTGAGTGACTTGACCCAGCATGCTGGCAAGATGTTGAGAAGTTGGGGGGGTGCACGTGTGAAGGGGGCTGACAAGCTAGGGAGGAAAGGAGACCCATTCTAGGACTACTAGGCAGAGGGTTCAATACCTTGTGGCTTTTAGCATGCTATTATTTTGAGCATTAGTCTCAGCAAAGACAGGACACCTCAGCTACAACTGGATGGCTCATATGTACAAAGACCAGACCCTTAAATCAAAGGTGACTCTAACCTAGGACTTGGCAGATATCGTATTCAGCATAGTAAACAGCTGAAGGGAAAATGACTGCTTTTTGTATCAACCCAAATTTTATTACACCAGGTTTCATTATAAAAATGTTAGAGGTTTGGGACGTGTGTTTATTACAGAAACAATGTAGTTACAGTGATCTTCAACATCTTTCAAACTGGAGTCTCAAAGGGAGTTTTATTTACTAGATTTAAAGCTGTGGAACAATTGTTTGGTATGATTGCCTTATAAGCACAGGGATAATTCAAGGAAAAACAACTCTCTGTTTTCTTTCCTCTTTAACCCCTGCTGAATTTCCCCAATCTAAGAATGGCACAACCACCTACCAACAATACCAGATCTTGAAGCTGATATGCTATATTTCGTCGAGGCTTGCAGGGGAAAGATGGGCTTCAGGAAAAATGGGGCATGTGACTCAAGTTCCAGACTCCTGTTGCTTCCGGCTTAGGAAGGTGTTTTAGTGATTTGAACAGGTGCGTGATAACCACTTAGGATGGCCAAGCAAATGCACAAGGACCGACACTTGTGCAAACCATAGTCAGTTGTCATGGGGCCCAGCAACTACTGTTATTATCTATACCAAGATAACTAGTCATTCATATTTTCCAGCAGCAAGGCTTTTAAATCAGCACCAGTGTCAGCCCGGGCCCCTTAGTTTATTCCTGAGAACTCTGCACTCAGACATTGATTGTTACCATCTCGTGTCAAAGATCATTTTCTATTGACGGTTCTGATTCTCGAGTTGGTCTATCTGATTTTTTTTTTATCTATTATTGGGAGTTTTTAAACTACAAAATGCTTCTTAAAGGGGATACTTAGTTTTTAAAATGTAAGCATGAAGCTTCCAGAGGTCAGGAGGCTGAGGCAGATGGATCATGAGTTCAAGGCCAGCATGGGCTATAAACCACATTCAGGGTCTCCCAGAGCTACAGAGTGAGATGCTGTCAATAAATAAATAAATAAATCTATATAAACATCTATAAATTTTTCTTAGAGTGAAGCTTTGGTAGCTTCTATGGCTCTATCATGTTGCTTGCTGTTTCTGTCCTCTGTAGATTTTGCAGAGACAGTGTGGTATAAGGGAAATCGGGCTTTGATATGTGACAGATCTGGGTCTGAATCCTTACCCTGCTATTTACCAGTTGTAGGTGTAGAGCAAGTTACAGGCCCACAGTTGCCTTAATTCTCAAGTGGCCATCATTTGCCTTGTGTATCCTAAAGTACAATGAAAAGAAAGAATACAGCTAAAGGACAACACGATGTACCCGTAGATGCTCAGCACATGGTAAATATAGAAAATAAGAATATTTAACATAATGTATCATTGGGCCAAACAAGAGCTTTGTGTCTGGAAAGCTGTTCTCCATTTGCATGTCTTAGGCAGAGGGGCCAGGACAGGGGGTGTCCTTTCTGGATCAACCCACTTAGCCTAATGTCCAGATGGGACATGAGAATACCAACAGTATGCCTAGAGGAGAGAATGAAGCCAAATGTTACATTGGATTGGGCATGTCCAGATGAACTAGAAAACTCAGTATAAGTATTCACCATTGAGAAATACTGCCTCCTCCACCTGCTACTGCTACTTGATAGAATATTTGAGCTGCAGAGTCCCAATCATTGCTTTTCTTAGCTCCATGATGAGGGTATCCACCATTGTCACACCTCAAAGGAGGTGATTGTTAGGGGAGCAAAACTTTATGGAGTAGCAACATTTCTTTCCTGGGCATTGGGCTTGAATCTGGGCATCAGGCATGGCTAAGGTATGCTTCTGCACTTGAGGACTTCCAAGCCAGGAAGATACTGACCCATGAGCAGTCAAAAGACCATATATAGTGCCCTGCAGTCTATCCTCAGAGTAGAGGGATCATCTGTCCCTTATGAAGTGCATAATGTTCCCCCAAGTGCAGCTGATGGAGGAGGGAACTTCTGAACTGACTCTTGGGATAAATGGTTTATGGTACATCAAGTTTTGAATGGGTTTGATGGTATGATGAGTTGTGTTTGACTTTTGCATGTTTCATTTTAGTTGTCCCTTGCCTTCTCCCTGCACTTGTTGGAGGGTGGATTTTAGAGAACATAAGATTTAGGGGAGCAGGATAAAGTTCAAGGATGCTAAAGACAGCTCTAAACTGCTGGCCACACCTTCTTGTGCTACTGCAGTTCTCTGTGCATAAATATAAACTGAAGTGGAAGAATTTCCCATCCATAGTCAAGGTAGAACATGCTTCTATTCTCTATGGCCCATTCATTGCCTCTGCACTCTCTGGCTCCCTCTCTCCTGGGTGTTCAGTGGGAATACCAAGAGGGTTCACTTTTCTGATGGATGCTGATTCTGGTGACCTTGCTAGTGAGCCTGACTATTAGATTTTATATGTGACTAAAGCCTTAAGCTCTCAAAAGTACAAGCAAGAGTTGCAGAAGACAATCAGTCTGAGTCAGATTCTGGTGCTCCAGTACCCAGATGCTGAAAGTTGTTGGACTCCAAGCAGGGCAGAGCTACACGTGTTCCCTCAGTTTGGGGGAACTTAGGCCTCCCAGGAATGTTATCTTTGCTCCCTTTTTGGCTTTCTTCTTATAACTTAGCCTGCAGGAAGTTTTGATTTATTCCTCAAAATGGAGTAAATCACTCCTCTCATCACCTTGTCTCTGTGTTGTGTTCGCCATGAATGGAATCTAACCATCAACAGCTATGATACGTCCATTTCCTTCCTTATCAACATTTTTTTCTCTATGGAAACTGTCAGCGTCGAATTAGAGTTGAATGACTAATTTTGAAATGAAGAAGTACTTGAAATTAGGCCAGGGGCACACATCTGTAGTCACAAAGTCCTTAGCTTGAATGGTTGAAGAATTCTGCATCACAACTACTGCTGATTTGTGGCTCCTGTTCTGAAAGTCAGGGGTGATGACAGGGCCCATGAGTTTCCAGTGCTGTTTATGGCTATCTCAGACAGCAAGCAAAATGGCCACCAGGGAGAATTAAGATAATTGTGTGTTGAGTGTTTATTTCCTTGGAAATATGTTGATTTGAAGTATCTATTGATTAAGGTTTTATTTTTCCTTTTTTGGTATGTCCTCTCTGATCTGGGTTTTTAGTTGCTTCTTTTCTTTTTTTCTTCTTCTTCTTTTTTTTTTTTTACACGAAAGACATCATGGGTAAGAAGAAGAGATTTTATTTTGAAGAACAATGATCACATTAACAAGGTGACAGCAGATAAGCTAAAAGTCACTCCATTTTCTGCCTGGAAAAATGTTCTTTGCTGCCAAATTGCCTTCTGCCTCTCTTTGTCTATTCTGCTTTTATAGGAGGGTGGCAGGCCCAGCCACTGATGGACTCAGAAGAAATATCTGGTAGATAAGGTACAGCCTTAATTCATATAAAAGAGGAAGCGTTTGAATTCAATAGTAAAAAATAAGACAATAACAATAGCAAACCCCACTGAGCTCCTTTCTGCTTTACAACATTCTTGTGGCTGTGGCTCCTTTTTAGGGCAATGGCATTTGCCTTTTGCCCTTGGTCCAACATATAAAGCAAAAAAATAGCTATAAAATTTGAAACTTGGTAAGCGGCAAAGTATCTAATTCATTGTAATTTGATAGATGTCTAAACCTAAATAATGTTCTGTGGGTACAGAATTTTCCCAACATCTTTYCCTGTATTGGGAGCAGAGCTGAGGAACCCAACTCATCCAACACTGTATGAAGGAATAGTAGGACCAACCTGGTATGTAATTAAGTCTTCAGTAATAGCTACATCTAAAAACAAAGTAGAAAAAAAAAGTAACCTCTATATTTCAAATCAATTGGGGAAAGAGATAAGTCAATATAGAAGAGAAGAGGTAAAAAGAAAAAGAAACCTCCTGAAGGATGTGAGATTTGAACTAGTATATATTAGTAGGACTTTGTAGGCAGGAAAGATCATCCATTTGTATTACCTCTGGGCGTTGCCTTCTTCCACGTTTTACAGAGTTGTGAAGATAGAGTGAAGTAATGAAAATAAAACACACGGCACAGTGCCTGGAACATGCTAAGGATTGGGGGAATGGTCCTGGTTGGGATGGCTGGCTCTTGTAAAATTGGGAGGTGCTGTTAGAAGCGTAAGAGCAAAGCCTTCAGCGTCCTTCTTGCAGAAATGGTGTTATCATTATGGCTAATTAAAGCTTTCTTTTTCTCTGACTTCCTTGCCTCTAATCTTATCCTATTCTTTTCTGAGGCTGTTTCTCATGTTTTATGTCTTGGCACACTTTGGTTATTATCAGCATACCTCTGGCAAAATGAAAGCAGACCTAACCACATATCAGAAGTTTTTTTTTTTAAGTTTGTTTTTTAAAACAAACAAACAAAAAATAAAACCTCACTCTAGTTCTCAATGCAACATCTCATGTCTCACCGACTTGCAATTTCACTTGTGGATGGGTATTGGGATGAAGGTGTAGCTATGAAGCCAAGAGCACGTGCTATCATTTCTTCCAGGGTTTTCTTTTTCACAATTTATTTCAACAATTTTAAAATATATTCACTCCGGTTATTACTTTCTTTTAATCTGTGTATCCTCTAAAGATTTGGTTTAAGTCACAAAGGAGAAGTATTTTCGGAAAGAAACAACGAAACTTTTTTTTTTCAAGTTTGTCGGCTAAGACGGGAGGCTGTGCTGGCTAGTTTTTATGTCAACTGGACACAAGCTAGGGTCGTCTGGGAAGAAAGAATCTTAATTGAGAAAACGCTTCCATAGGGTTGGCCTATAGGCAGACCTGTAGGGCATTTTAAAAATTAAGGATTGATATGGGAGCGCCCAGATCACTATGGGTGAGAGCACCCCTGGGTTGGTGGTTCTGGGTGCTACTCTAAGAAAGCAGATTGAATAAGCAAGCCAGTAAGCAGTGCTGCTTCATGGCCTCTCTGTCAGTTCTTGCCTCCAGGTTCCTGCCTTGAGTCCCTGCCCGACTTCCCTGGATACAAACTGCAAAATAAAATAAGCCCTTTCCTCCCCAAGTTGATTTTGTCGCAGTGAAAGAAACCCTAGTTAAGATAGAGGCTAAGTTTTGTTTTGTTTTGTTTTGTTTTGCACCAGAAGTGATTAGGCACTGTGGACCAGAGTTGTTCAGTGATGTTGGGTGCTGAATTTTTGGGGGCCCAATGGTTGGGAAAAGACTAGAATGTTAGTATTAAAGGTCATTTAGTGACCACTTATTATATACTCAGTAGGATTCCTCTAATTACCACCGTAGGTGATCTTCATCACAGTCCTCTAATGCAGGAGCAATTACTATTGTCCTTCCATAGATCAGAAAATGAAGTGCAGAGTATTTACATAACCACTCAAGAATATGGTTAAGATATTCTTGTATCTTATAGAGCCAGACTGGAGAGATGGCTCAGTGGGTAAGAGCACTGACTGCTCTTCCAGAGGTCCTGAGTTTAATTCCCAGCAACCACATGGTGGCTCACAACCATCCGTAATGAGAGCTGACGCCCTCTTCTGGTGTGTCTGAAGACATCTACAGTGTACTCATATAAAAATAAACAAATAATTATTTTTAAAAAAGATGTTGTAGAGCCAGTAATGTAGAACCACCCCCCAAAAATCTTTGTTTTTCACATATTGCCAAGTAGAGATCTGAAAATAACAACCCCAGACTAAATGTGGAGGGCAGTGGCACATAAGTGAAACTACTCAATACAATTAAAAGTTCAAAGATGTGCTGTGGTCTATGCTGTACAATCCCCACGAAGAACATCTGAAGTAGAAAAAAGCTTAGATCTAATTTGTAAGAATTACAAACTGGGCAGAAGAGATGGCCTCTCCTAAATGTCAGACTGTGAGCTCTAAAGAGAAATCCGTTGGATAAAGACAGAACAAATGTGGTGTGGTGTCCTGTGTACTGAAAAGAGGAAAGAAGCTGGGTAAGGCCCATTACATTCTTTAATTTCTTTAACAACTCCAGAACTTTTTGCTAATAAACTTGACTAAATGCAACTGATATATTTGTTACTCAGCATTGTTTATCAATGACATATTGTTCAAATATTCATTTCCTAGGAGAAGGTTGTAAATGTCTTGCAGGATCATAAAAGGTGACAGATTAACAAGCACTAGAGGTTGTGGCAGGTCAAGAAGTTACTATGCAGGGTTTCCCACATAATTCCTTGGACAGGCTGGCAGGTCAGCATAAAGAGATGGTGTTTTCAGTGATAAGAAAGAAGACAGCTTGTTCTCTCATATTTTAACTTCAGCACTCTGGTGAAGATGCTGGGAGGGATTATAATGTCTCTGAACAAAAAAAATAGTAGATGGTATGATTGCAGCTATTCTTGCAGTTCTTACAACTACAAAAAAGTATCTCCTTTTCGCAATCAGTCCTCTTTATACCACCACCTGCCTCCCCAAATTAAACAAGAGCCTTCTGTGTCTGGGTAGCCATGAAGCTGCCCTGGACTAACAGCACCCGCTGTGGCTGGCTGGAAGAACTCGTGGACTCAATATTTCCCCCCTAAGCATTTTTCTTTTTTGCATTGCAGAATGATAATGCATGCACCATGGAAGCTCTATGCATCGGCTGTATTTTTCAGTCATCTTAACTTTGCTTGCATTTCCCAAACACGGCATGCCCTCTTTCAACACCTCTCTATCCATGAGTCTGTTTCCACTCCAGAATATTTTAAGATACAATCCATCTAGCTAGCTCCTTGACAGTGGGAGAGCAAGCTTAGGGCTCTAACTAAGAAAGGCTGCAAATGCTGCTGGAGTCAGGCTTTTGAAAATTCAGGAAATCTCTTGGTAAAATGCCTTCTTTTGGGGAAACATAGAATACTCATTTAGTTGCAGATGCAGAAAAACTGTTTGGGGGGTACAACTCAAAAGCCTTTTCTCTGATTTTCTTTTTGCACTTTTTATAAAACTATGTCAGAGCTAACTGAAAGAGACTCTCCCTTTTCATTTTTTACCTTTTCCCCAAGAAGAAAAATGAACTAAATTAATTAATTCCTGCAGTATTGTAAATGCCAAATGAAAACCGCCTTCGATGTACGGATGAAAATACCGCCTGAATAATTATTTGTGTGTTTGTTTAACTAGAGGGCACTTAGGTAGAGACAAATGAAATCATTCAAAGTTCAAAGGCTCCCATATTTGGTAAGAAAAGAAGCCCAACCACCCACATGTTGAGATAGCCGAGCAGTTGACTAATATATTACCTACTAGCATTTTCTTCAGAAGAAATAGCTTTTGCTGAAACTGATGGGAGCTCCAAATGCTGAACATTTTTCCTCTTAAATAAAGTTGGTAATTAACATCATGATTAAGAGTTTAGACTTGGGAGTTGCTTTCACTGTGTTGAAATTCTAGCATGTGACTAAGGCTGAGAATCGCGGCTTGAGGGACTTGGTTGTAGCCATTATTTCTTCCTTTCTGAGATAATTCAATTTGGCCCTAATTTAGTTTGTAATTATTCTTTTCTTACTTTCAAGCACCTCCATCTGTAAGTTTCCAAAGTGTGTGTGAAAGGGGAGGGTGGACATCTCTTTCCCTCTCTCCCACCTGCGTTTCTGGTTACCTTGTCCCTTTAAGAGGTCAGCTATGGCTATCTATGGCTGCTGAATACAAAGCTGACATCCAATTATTTTTTTGTTGGTTATTTTATTTATTTACATTTCAAATGTTATCCCCCTTTCAAGTTTCCCATCTCCAACCCGCCTATCCCCTCCCCCAACCCCCTGCTTCTATGAAGATGTTCCCTCAACTACCCACCCACTCCTACCTCAGCCCCCTAGCATTCCCCTATGCTGGGGCATTGAGCCTTCACAGGACCAAGGCCCTCCCCTCCCAGTGATGCCAGACAAGGCCATCCTCTGCTACATATGCAGCTGGAGCCGTGGTCCCTCCATGTGTACTCTTTGGTTGGTGGTTTAGTCCCTGGGAGCTCTTGGGGGGGGGCTCTGGTTAGTTAATATTGTTGTTGTTTTTATGGGGTTGCAAACCCCTTCAGCTTCTTCAAATTCTTGAAAAAGAAATCATTGTTTTTCTTGTAGTTCTCCAAGTTATGCTTTGTTTTTTGTGCCCTTTAAACATATCATCTCTTCCCTTCCTACCATTCCCCAATTATTTCTTGAGGGTGGTTCTGGTCCCTCATTTTGCTGACTCTTTACCTTAAATGACATAATTCAACAACATGCTCACAAGCCCAGAATCAGAAAAGGGAGTTGAACTTCTAGAACTGTCTGAGCTCACATGTCCATGGGTCACACTGTGGTGAGGTGAAGGTTCTGAGCTACGACTAGTCTATGCCCTGGTCTTCAGAGAGATTTGCTTTTTGCTTTAAAAGGCATCTCTTTATCATTGTCATATTCAAACCAATAAGCTCAACATTAGTGTCTGTTTAAACATATGACCAGGAATTTACTTTTGAAAAATTCTATCAGTTAGCTTTTTCCATATAACCTATCACCCCGATACTTAATAGGTAGCAAAGGAAATGAGGACATAACGGCCTCAGAGTGTGGTTGAGGAGAATGTTTTTGCTGTGCCTATAAGGGAGAGTATAGCCAAAGGCACATGGAAGGGGACAGATCAGAGAGAGAAAATAGTGGACTGTATACAGCCAATAGATTTGAAGCAAAGCATGAGAGGAGAGAGAGGTGGGGAGAGTGGGAAAGGAAGAGAAGAGACAGGAGAGACGACCAAGAGAGAGTCAAGGGAACCAAGATAGGAGCCAAGAGAAGAGAAGAACCACAGGGGTGCATGGCCCTTTTGGCTGGGTTATACCTTATACCAAAAAGAGAGGCTGGGGGAAGGGAAGGAGGCCCCATGGGCAGCGTAGGGGGTAGTAGGTTTAGGGTAGGGAGTTAGGAAGGATGAGAAGTGCTCAGAGGAGTCTCAGGTAATGAGTCAGCCTAAAGATCAAGCAAACACTTTGGTATGTTAATAGGCACCACAGTTAGCCATTTGTCCTGAGTTTCTTTGGGACTTGACAGGTAGGTTTTCTGTTTAGGGATGACTTGGCTCAATTAAGCTCTGTAACACAAGTCCATGCAACTGGAGTTGCTCAGTTAAGGTTTGGAACGTATGCAGGATGGACTCCTGCAGATGCCTGGTGGCTAGCAGGCTGTGAGCCGAGCCAAGTGGGTGGGGAGGTACTTGGCTCAGTGTCTCATCATCCAGCAGACTTGTCCTGAGTCCCCTTTGTAGAGATGCAGCAAGCATGGTTAGCAACTACAGTTAGCAGAAATTCTAAGATGTGTGTGGTCCAGGCTCAGAATGTGCGCACCATCATTTCTATTGTCCTCTATTGGCCAGAAGCTTTATTTGCTCAGAAATAGACTCCACTTATGGATGGGAAGAGCTAAAAAAGTACTGTGACTGTTTCTGAAATCTACCATAAAAACCAAGTAATTCGTCTGCCTGTTTTTATACATGTACATCAAAATGACTTCCAATAATAACAAATCTCATGCTTGCATTGAAATGGGGGAAGAAAGATGAAGAAATTTCTCATGGCCACGACAATGGACTACTGCCAATGAAATTCCCATGAATCATAGCAGAATGGACAGCAATCCAAAAAGTTAGAGTAAAGAGAAAAGAATATGAACTTAGGAATCAAATAAGACTGAATTCAGACTCTACATTGCCACCTTTTCTGGATGCCTTTGGGGGAAATTACTTAATCTTTTTGAGCATCAATTGCCAAAACCATAAAGCAGGAATGATAATTCATAAGGAATAGGCTGCTTCGAGGACTAACTGAGATTCTGGTGTACTGTCCAGGACCTAGTAAAAGTCATCTCACAGTAGCCATGTCATTTCATGCTAGTTTCTTTCCTTGTGTCCTTAGATTTGTGAATCCAAGTGCAGTGGGCATGATGACTATCCTTTGCTAAGAATCAAAGCAGCCTTTTCCGTTTCCTTACCAGATAGCAGCCTCTCCTTTTACCCACGTATTATATATCTTTGAGAGATGACTTTGATAAAATATTTTTAACCTGGAATCTTGGCAGTGTTTGCAAACATAAGTTACAGTTAACAACTACCAAAAAAAAACCCCTTAGATTTTGTGCTATAAATTATTTTACATTTTTGAGTTGTGCATAGCTTGTTTTTTTTTTTTTCATGGTCTTAATGGATATACTGTGGAATATTTGGGGGAACCTACTGTCATTATAAAAAACCCTTTGAAATAATAATATTTTGGGGAAAGCCTCTGGAAACCATGTTCTTTCAGAAAGGGTGCATTGCATTTGTGCTGAAGAAGGTTTTTGAAAATAACCAGGAGTTCCAAGTAGCAAGCAAGTTTAAGTCTTTTGGGGCTAGAGGCAGCCAGGTTGGACCAAACCTCTGCTTTATACTTCTGCTCTGATGTAGTCCGTAGGGCTCCATTTTGGCTAAATCATCATAATTCCCACCAAAACAGCACAGAACGATAATGGTTTTATTTATTATTTTATATGCATTGCCAGTATATGCAAAGTTTTACAGCTTGCTATAAATCCAAAGGGATTATCACAGCTGTTACTTATTTTAACAGGTCACAATACAGTAGTTTATGCCAGATGGTTTGGAGAATTTGGAGAGAGAAAATTTATTCAGGCAGCCATATAGATACTAACTTAGGTATTCGTGCTCTGAAATTAGTTTGCATTTGTTGTGTTTGTTGTGATAAGAGCTGAAGAGAAAGATCAGTGGTAAAGCACTTGACTAGCATGTGTGAGGCCTGGGGTTCAATCCCCAGTTCTGCAAAACAAAACAAATACATTTGTTGTTGTATAAAACATGTATGAATACACAATTCGATATGAATGAGTGATCTGATTTTATATTTTGGTGACCTCTCATGTGCTGAAGTACGGTAGCAGTAGTTCTAATGGCTGCTACTAGAAGAGATGAGAAGTAAAGTTTAGCCACATTGATATCCATGGTGGAGACATAGCTCCAGGGAAGTGAACCTCAGAGGCAAAACCGAGTATCCATCATTGGGTCTTAGTACATTTTAGACATAGAGAATAAGGCTAAGAAATAGCTCCAGGCAAACACAGAGAGTAGCTGGATATGGTGGGGAAGGAGTAGAGCTGGATTTGGGATCCCCATGGTCACCAACAAGGTCAGTTTGGGATAAAATGTTTACCCAGATCTGAACATGTTTCTGCCCTTAGAGATATTGATGTTTATGGCTATATAGTTGTCAGTTATAAACACACACAAGAAATAGGAGGAAGTAAATATTGGCAATTGGAAATTCCATTGGAAGGTATTTTGGGTTCCAGGTCTCATAGAATAACAACAAAATGAAAGACCTATCTAGAGAAAGTCTTGTAGATGATTGCTACCCTCCCCCCCCCCTTTAGGAGAAAGAGGAGGATCATTAAGTTGAATCATACTTTTTCTTTTAAAAACCTTACCCTGAAAATTAGGCTACCTGGGTACTTAGGCTTCCTTGCAGACTCACTCTATTCTCCCTCTTGTTGTTTTGGTCTCACTGGTTTCTCTTTGGCTATTCATTTCATGCGGGGAGAAGACCATATTCTTGACATTCAGTATAATTCAGACTCCAGGTCTAACACATGGCTGAGTTTTCTTGGTAAATACAAGGATAAAATCCCACCTCTGAAAGTAGATGAAATTATGTAGCATTTTACAATCCATTTTCCCCAGCTCCTACAAAATAGGTGCCAAATAAGGTCTGTGGGCAGCAATGAAAGATTCAATTAAGCAGAAAAGGTAGATTTTTAAAAGATTAGTAGTTCAGCATGTAGGGAGAAATCAAAGAGTCCATGAATGTCAAGGAATAGAAGTAGAACTTGCACTATGAGATTCCCCCAGCATGGCTGGTAGAAATAAAGCTTGGAAAATGCATAGGCTAGACAATACAGGATTGCCTGTTCTCTTCCAAGCTTCCAATGACTCTAGCTTTCTGGAACACAGCCCTAAGCCCGGAAATAAGTGAAAACTTACTTGCAAGGATGTTTTTCAAGGCTGTAAATAGTTGTCAGTGAGCCCATGCATTTCATCCTGAAGGCTCTTACTTGGACAATTAGTTTTTTAGTGGACAGATGTCACCCAGTTATGGGTATGTTTTGGAGCCAAAAAGATTGAGGGGGAAAGTAGCTCCAGGTAAATATAAGGAGGGAGTATGTAAGATGGGAAGAGTCATGAACTGGGCCCAACTGTGGATTCCAACTATAGGGAAGGAGCTAGAAAGAGGCTGAGAGGAATGACAGCTGAGAACTAAATATCAAAGAATGAGCTCGGAAATCCAAAAAGTGTCTTAGAACTGTGTTACCATAGAGACCAATAATAAGCCTTCTTAATAAAGACCCTAAGTAATCAGCAAAGCATTAAATTGTGTTTTCTATCGTCTGATTAAAGAGATGGGAAAATGAATTTCTCAAGGTAGGCAAATTCTGGAATGAAATCTCTAACATTTTAGTGGCTTATTTCTCACTTAGCTAAGTCTAATGCAGGTCATTGTATAGCCATTTGTGTATCCATCTTATCCATTGCCCACCCCCTCCCTGCATCCTCTATTCAGCCAGCAGAGAAAAATATAGTTGGGAATGGGTAGGAGTTTTATGGGCCATGCCTGGAGACACACATCACTTTTACCAGGGTTCCATTGGCCAGTTTCTCTTCTGTTCCAAATCTTGTGCTGGATGAAGTACTATAACCTCACCTTGGAATAGCAATATCAGACTAGTTCAACATCATTAATCATTAGGGAAATGCAATCAAAACAACCCTGAGATTTCACCTCACACCAGTCAGAATGACTAAGATTAAAAACTCAGGAGACAGCAGGTGTTGGCGAGGATGTGGAGAAAGAGGAACACTCYTCCACTGCWGGTGGGATTGCAAGATGGTACAACCACTCTGGAAATCAATCTGGTGGTTCCTCCGAAAACTGGGCATGACACTTCCGGAGGACCCTGCTATACCACTCCTGGGCATATACCCAGAGGATTCCCCAGCATGCAATTAGGACACATGTTCCACTATGTTCATAGCAGCCTTATTTATAATAGCCAGAAGCTGGAAAGAACCCAGATGTCCCTCAATGGAGGAATGGATACAGAAAGTGTGGTATAGTTACACAATGGAATACTACTCAGCAATTAAAAACAATGAAGTCATGAAATTTGTAGGCAAATGGTTGGAACTGGAAAATATCATCCTAAGTGAGGTAACCCAATCACAAAAGATCAAACATGGAATGCAGTCACTGATAAGTGGATATTAATTGGCCCAGAAGCTCTGAATACCCAAGACACAATTAACATATCAAATGATTCCCAAGAAGAAGGAGGAGAGGGTCCTGGCCCTGGAAAGGCTTGATGTAGCATTGTAAGGGATTACCAGGACAGAGAAATGGGAGGGGATGATTGGGGAATAAGCCGAGTGAAGAGGAATTATGGGACTTATGGGGAGGGGGGAACTGGGAAAGGGGAAGGCATTTGGAATGTAAACAAAGAATATAGAAAAGAAAAGAAAAGGAAGATTTGTGTTTGAGTCACAGTATCAATCAGAGATTTACACACGAGGACCCATGTATGGTTCAAAAAACTCCATGCTGGTTTTTTATTGGAACATATGCATTTGAGCTACCATGGCAGACAAGAGTGGTTTTAGCACAAACCACATGACTTGCAATACCCAAAATACTTTCTGGATGGCCTTGTTTAGAAAAAAAATGTTAGCTCTTGCTGTAGATCTTCATCAGCCTAAGAGAAGAAACAGTTACAATTCTTTCTTCTGAGATTTAGTGTCCTTTGGCTTCCAATAAAAATAAGTGTGACACCTACATGGACTTGGGTATAAGCTAAGTTCTTAGAATGTTAGCGACAAAGGGGATCAGTCTCTGTTCTGTGTCTTCTAGCAATACTTGGCCAGTATGTGCTTCTATTTGAACCATTGTGCCGTAGGAAACTTCCTAGCTACAGGACATGGTAGAGAACCCCCCAAGAAAAGCTACACAGTATAAACACTGTGTGAAGACCTGAAACAGGTGGGATGGACCCACCTTCACTGAGCCTTTGTCATGTCAGGCGCCAACATCATGTTTTGTAATCCTGGTATTATTTACTCTCTTAGCATCTCTCAATTAGATTTTCTTACACTCATTTCACAAGTGAATAAGCCAAGTGTTGAAGAAGTTAAAGAATGTTCCTAAAGCCACACTTGCTAGTGGATATAGACACTAGGGTTCAGGCACAGGTCTTTTTTTGAGTTTCAAAGCTCATATTTGATTTCTTTACTCTGTAGAACGTGATAAAAACCCTGTTCAAATTTAAATAATCTAGTCATATTGATGCCATCACCACTATTAAGGACCATCTAATAGTCCTTATTTCAATATGAAGGGGCAATGAATTGGCTATTTTCATCACCATTTGCAGTTCTGCTCTCTTCATTGTCAAGGTTCTCCCTTGATGGAGAAGCCCTGAAAACCTAGAGCAATTAGTTTATCTGCTTGGACTGTGTGATTAGTGACTTGGCTCTCAGCTAACTGTAGTCTTGCCCGGCATTGCTGTGGAGGGCAGCCATTTTCTTCACCCTTACATCAATTTTCTTCTCAACACCCAGGAAGTCAGAACTCACATGTGATAGAGTCTTCCTCCCATTGAAGTTGGTCTGAGAGCTTGCTACTATTAAGACAGATGGCCACTGGACCTTGCCCTCAGTGTGATGCAGCAAGTTTGGGTGGGAGCTTGTGGAGATTATATATGATGCCCTACTCATTGATTCGTCAAGTAGAAGGGCTAACCAACCAACCAACCAACCAAAATAATCATCCTCGCCTTTTTTCTACCTATCTTAAGCCTCCCATGAATGGCTATTTCCCAAGGCTTCCCAGATCCAGGTTTGTCCAAACAACCACTAATATCACTGTGGCATGTGTCATTGGCATTCTTGGCCGCACTGTGATCCTGCAATTGTGTCATTCACTAGCTTCTGATGTGGGACCTGTCCCCACCCTAACCTGCTTCTCTGACTCAGCTATCTCTTCCTCTCGAACCACCTCTACCTTTCCCTACTTACCCTTTAAACTTCAGGGTTCATGGTTCACTGGGACAATGGCTACACATTCTCTTCCCCCATCTTTCTTGGCCTGGACACACTGTCTTCCATGGGAACTCCAGCCGGATCCCCTGTCCTTGCTGGCTGCTGGAGGCCCTCCAAGCCGGTTGGCATGAGCAGGAGGAATGCTGCCAACACAGACTAACTTGGGTTCAATATGATTCTTCATGTGACCACAATCATTAATTCATAGTAATGCCAATTAGGAAATATTTTTTACTCAGTGCTCCTGCATACCCCGTGATTTCTTGTGACCTTGCCTTACCACAACTGTGAATTATGCAGGAGTTAAAGGCCTCATGGACAGAAGCTTGCTCTTATATGCAAATCTGCCCCAGGCATCAACCTCCCCATTTACAGATAGATAGCCCAGTCAGAAAATAGTCAAGTTTCCCCTAAATGAGTTTCAAAAGCCTCAAGACAAATGAGCAAAACCGGGCATTCCACAAGGCATCTTTGGATAATTTCATTCACTGGTTTCCTCCTTGCTATATATTAGATTGTATCTCATAAGCGTTGTTTTAAGTGGCCCTAAATGACTCTGCCTTCTGCACTGGCTTGTTATATATAGAACCTGCCTGCCTAAGGCATAGGCACACAGTGTCATGGTTTTTAATCCYGATTCAACCTCAGTGCTGGTCTAGTAAATCATCCTTCCCTGGAGATTAATACACGGCTGCAACAGCATTGTCCTTGCAGTGTGTTTAAGCCAGAGAAGAGTGAGTTGTGTCTAAATGTGAGGCTTCAGAGTCCAGAGATGAATGGGGGGAGGGGATGCAATGTCAATTTTTTTTCTGCCCCTCTACCCCTATTACATGCCAGCATGTGCCATAGCTTATCGTAGTCCTTTTGCCCCAGAAGGAAGGCTTGCCATAGTTGGCTTCTCCCATCCTTCTGCTATGTCCAGAGGCTGGGGACTGGGATGTGAGAGGGGAACCACGGGGGTGCGGTGCTGAGCAGCCGCGATGGGTCCAGCCTGTTGGTGATGTGCAGAGTCTGCCACCACTCTGGGTATGGGTATCGCGCAGACCCAGCGGTCGCGCTATCACACAGGTACAAGAAATCCGGATCCGGGATCCTCTGCAACCCCCAGCTCGTGGAAGCGCACAGGCTGATTCCCGCGCGCCACCGAGTTTCGGGCTAGGGGCTGAGACCTGCAGATCACTGCGGCTGGCAGCAGGGGACAGAGTCTTTCTATCCTGGTTCTCTCTACCCCAGCGAAACCGGAGATGTTCGCGGAGCCAGGCGGCTGTCTGCGGAGCATTGGTGCAGCCTTGCCTGCTGCCCGGGAGGTTTGGCTGCCGCAGTCCGTCCCATTCACTGGGCTGTAAATCGAAGCTGTCTACGCGGGCCAGGCACTTGATCCCAGCGTGGCCCCAGGGCTACGTCCCGCCCAGGTCTCCCGGCACCTGATTTCCCAGTGGTCAATTAGGTGGCTCAGCCTGCAGCATTGAAGCAGTGGAGGGGCCAATGCCCCTGCTTTGATGGAGCGCGCCGTGCGCAGAGACCTCCCCAGTCGACTTCCTCATCAGAAGGCAGCATCCATTCATAATTCTCTCTCTGCCTGTGGACCGAGTTAGACTGGAGCCGGGCATGGATTCCTGTGATCTCCCTTCTTGCATCTGAAGGAGAAACTAAGATAAAAGAAAAAAGGAAGGGGGAATGCGGTCATAACGCAACAAGGCGCTGAAAAGCCCCCTCCCTCCCCGAGAGGCCTCTCCTTTGCGGGGAGAGGAGAAGAGGCAGATCCCCAGCTCAGCGCCCCAGCTAGCTGCTGCTTCGCTGCGGAGCCGGCACGCATGCCTACCTCACCTGACGGCCGCATTCCCGGGGAGCCGGCACGGGGCCCGGCGGCGCGCCCAGGGCGCACAGGCGGTAGGATTTCTGCACCTGGCGAAAGAAGCACGGGCGGCTTGCCCAGGGCCGAGCCTGAACCCGAACGGACACCCGGGGAGGCTAGCCACGGCGCTGCACCCCACCGCAACCCCACGGGATGCTCCACGACTCGCAGCCCAGGCCACGCGGGTGTGTGTGAGAGGGGACCTGCTTGGGGGGAAGGGGTATGGGCAATTGACATAATTTTAAACTAATTTTTCGCACCTCTGGGTTGTGGGTGAACTTGGGGGTGGAGGAAGCATGGACCGCAGCCCAGCCGCGCGCTAGCTAGCGGAAAGGAAATCCCCGTGGCTGAGGTCTGAGAGAGCCTGATCCCCTTGGCAGAGCTGAGTGAGGGTGAGCAGGCGGTCAAGGTGGACCGCACATAGCTTGGAGGGACAGATGGAACAGTGTAGGTGTTCAGGGACATTTATTATTATTTTTTAAAAAGCAGATTGCAGCTGCAGCTTTGAAGTTTGCCGCCTCCTCCCCACCCCCCCTACCCCCATCTCGGGTTTTGGGGCGGGGCGCCACTTTTCCAAGCTGCTGTCCAGACCCGTAGCAACTGGGTGGAGGGGTCTGCAAAGGCTGCAGTATCTGGTCTTGGGCTGCCTGAAAGGGACACGGGGACGTGAGGGCACTGTGAGTGGAAGAGTGCCCTGAGGTCTGGTCGTGGGTGAGGGTGCTCTAACCGCTGTGAGAAGTCGGGGATCCCACTTGGGGTTCAATCCTGTTTTCCTGCCTTGCTACTTAATATTGGGTGACATTTTGCCTGTTCAGGGGTTCGCTGTAATGGAGCTGTGGCGCTGGGAGGCAGAGGAACTGGTAGGATGGGCTGGAGAACAGAATTGAGGGAGCTGGAGCTTTTCAGTTTGTGGCAGTGTTAACCCCATCGATTCTGTTCCCTTGGCATACCTGTCCCAGGAGGGCGCCATCCATGACCATATGTATGGCTGCCTGGCTGATTAGCTTTACTGGCTAGTGAGCCAAAGCTGGACCAAGACAGGAATGTGTTTGCAGTAAAAGAGCAAAGCCCTACTGGCCTCCCTCAGGGAAAGGCTGGGCAGACCTGGCCATTGTGGAATAGTGTTCTGTCATAGCGTGGTATGCTCTTGAGTTCGGAAGCTCTTGTTTTATGGGTTTTCTATTTTGCAGTTGTGTGCCCCTCGGTCACCAGTTTGTTTTTCACAGCTGCATGTGAGCAAGCAAGGCAAAGATAACAGCATCTAAAAATAGCCCTGCGGCTGGAGATGCAGACTGGCTTTGACCCCACCATTCCAGGGCTGGGGTCTCCCTTCCCAGTTGCCTGGTGGGAGCCAAACTTGAACTGCCAGATAACCTGAGTGGAGCCACGCAGGCTCCAGGCTGAGGTCAAGGCTGGGTGACTGGAGTGCTGGTCTGTGTGAAAAGGCAGGATATCTGCGGAGCCTCATCTCTTCCCGTGGGAGACCCAGAGCAACTTGGCTGCAGGATTGGAGGATGGGAACCTGGAAAGGGATCCCTTCCCTGCCCCCATCGTGGACATCTGGGCTTTACATTCCCTCTGAGTAACACCCACCACTATACATGGGGCTTCCTACTCTGTGTTTCAGGAGCCAGCAGGCCACTCCCCCCACCTTAAAGGAGTTGGGCTTTGAATGCAGGGGGACCATCGGGTCCAGACAACACTTAAATCATGCCAGCTTCCTAATGTAGCCAGAGTACCACTCCTTTCTTTTCCGGTGTTTCAGAGGTAGTTGGCCTTTCTGAGGGCGGCTGCCTTTAGCTAATGGGGCAGGGGCCACATGGAATGGATTCAGGAAAGGGCTGAAGAATTTTCAGTAATGGTAGCAGATAATAGGAAGTCCAGCCCCTCTTCTAGGATTCCTAGATCTTGTGACCCTGTTGGGCCTCTCCCATTATTTATTTTCAAAGTCTCCATTTCTCCCACTTTCAATTTTCTTTGGTGCAAGGATGACAGATTCTAGCTTTAAATAAAATGGACTCTGTATTCCCAGTTTGGTTGAATAATGGGAATTATTTTGCAAGAATTCGCTGGTGATTGCTGAAAAAAATGTTTATATATCAGTTTATGGACAGCAAAAGAAACAAATGGAAGAGCAAAGGTGTGAATGTCCAGGCACTGTCTCAGGGCTGGGGGCTGATCCTCACCAAGTGCATTTCTCTCTTTTCTTTTAAAGTGAATGTTGATTTTGAAACTTTACCTTTATTTTCTGTAGGTCATACCTGTAATCCTTGGGAAATATTAAGATATCAATCTTGATCTAGAGGATGAGACCAGACAACAGAACTCCTGAGAAATGCATCCTTCTGGTCTCCTGGTAGAGTCTTACAAATAACAACTGCTACTTCTTAAACACTACTCTCATCTTTTAAGTACCTGAAGAAACACATAGGGTGGATGAATGATTAAATGCAACCCAGTGGCCCAGAGTGGGGGTAGCCTTCTGTAGCCACCTTAGAAGAGTAGAGGCTTAGATGCAGAAACTCAGAAGACCCAGAGTTGGAATTCAGATTTCCCAAGTCCATCCCATTGGTTTGGCTCAACCTGTAACAAATACAATGCCAATGATCTCTTGGTTTTAGGTTGAAGGTCAGTTTCCTCTTGAAATTAAAACCTGAATTAGCAATTAACTAGGGGCCTACAAAGAGCATATCATGCAAGGAAGGCAACATATAAACCCCAAATCTCAGACAGATAACCCAGCATTCTTGTATAAATAAAGTCTAATCAGCTGTTGAGTTTGCTGTGATAAACAGCCTAATCTCGCCCATTCTTGTGGCTTTCCCATTCTTTGGAGACTTGGACTCCCTGCTAGGTCCTCTGCACAAGTGGGCAACAGAAGAAATTGAGATTATGGAAGAATGCCCCGGAAGGAGCACTCCTTATCCACGGCTATGGCTAGAACTCAATCACATGGCCACATCTAATTGCCAAGGGTCTATAGTCTGTGTGCAGTCTGTACATGACTAATACAGTCTCTTGCCTTAAAGAACCCCCTCACCCCCTCTATCTCTCCTTTGGAGTGTTGAGTTTGACCAAATTCAATGCAGATCTCCATCTTAAAAATCGATGGTCATTCCATTCTCTACTTCCCGTGTCAAAGAGATTTGGAAAGGTGTAGAAGCATAAGGCTCTCAGAAGGACGATCTAGTTCAGCCTCTTTAGGCAAAGTCCCCATCATTAGGTCCATGTTCTAGATAACTTTTCCTGCACTGCACGGCTGATTAAAACAGGGCTGGAGAAAGAATCTAGATCCACATTTCTTGGCTCCCGTTCCTTCCACCATGCCATGCTGACCCTGCCCTCTTAAGAGAGCAATTATATAGGATATAGTCTCTGAAAGCTGGCATCCTTTCCTAGTGTGTAGTCACTAAAAGAGCTATTTATATGATTTAAAATCCATGTGCAATTCTTCCCAGTTCCTACAGTAGAATCATTTACAGTCAGGCAAAGAATAACCAGGCATTAATATATGCTCCACACATATATTAGTTCATTCAATCCTCACAATAATCTTAGAATCAGGAAATGTTATTACTCCCATTCACAGGTGAGGAAATGGAGACATAAAAGACTGAGGGACTTGCCAGAGGTTTCCTGGTTAATAAGTGACAGACTGGAAGCTTGATTCTGAGCAGGACAGCTCTGGCTTATTTTACCAGGTGTCTTTTCTAATCTGTTGGATTTCTTGTCCACTTCTTTCTGGAGGTATAACATTGGCATAGAGCATGATACTCAAGATTTAACATTCCTTGTCTCATCTTTTAGTTGAGTGACCTTGAACATGGGTGGCAGGGAGTTATTTGTAAACTTGCTGAACCAGGGCTTTGGGCTCCAAGCCTATGAAGTTAATACTAAGGATTGAACGACTCAGTCATGGAAGAAGCACAACCCCAAACCTCCAGCTCTAGCAGCCTAGTGAGGCCTGCCTCCTATCTCCCTTCTTCCCTCTCTCCCTTCCTCCCTCCACCCCTCCCCCTCTCTCTCCTTTCCTTTCCCCTGTTTTCATCATCGCTGTGTAGATAATGACTTGTGAGAGAACTCAAAGTTTGTTTATCTGTGAGAAGTGCCACTGGATGAGAAAAGACTGCTATGGGGTTGGAAGGTAATGAGTGGACATGGCGGCGGGGTGAGTACTTGACCTTGAGATTGCTACTTGTTGGGATTCTTCCTTCTACTGTAGCATGAGAAACCACCCCAAGCTTTACTGGTTTAAGCCATAGTTGTCCATCTTTTGTTGAATTCTGTTGTCTGGGATGAACTTAGCCAGCTGTTCTGGCTAGGCTTTCCTGTGCTAGGTCAAATGCCATGTCACCTGAGGACTAGATTCAGATGACATTTGTTCAGGTGACTGTGCTTCTGTCCCTTTTTCTATGCATTTTTAGGGATTCTCCCTCTCCACTTGATTCTCCTGCAGAGTAGTTGGATGACTTACCTGACAGCTCAGGGTCCCTGAGAACATAATAGCAGAAGCTGCCAGGCCATCTGATTAAGCCCAAGGCTAGTTTTACCATCAGAAAGAAGCAAGTCCCAGGTCCAAGAGAAGGAATTAATTGATATCATAAATACCAGGCACTTGGAACCAGATTGCCACAGGAGTGAAGCCTGGATTTACAAATTCAAGGCTTCCCTAAGGTCTCACGAAGAGTTTACTGTATATTGCAAAATATGTAAAATAAAATCCATTCGTTCTACTCAATGAAGCAGTACTATTATACATGCTTGCTTCTCTCTCCATTCCCAAACTAATGAACCATTTATACCCTAAAGGAGCACAGAAGCCTGAAGGAAGAAACTGAAGTGTGTGACTTCTGCTCTCTTGCCACCTCTTTTGTAGTGTCTCAAAGGTATCAATCTTAAAAGACACAGCAGGAGCCCAGAGAGGTGGCGTGGAGGTTAAGAGAACTTGTAAAGGACCTAGGTTCAGTTCCCAGCACTCATATATAGAAAGACTCGTAACCAACTGTAACTCCAGCTCCAGAGGACCCAGTGCCCTTTACTGTTTTTTTTTTTTCAGGCACCCGCACACAGAGTGCACACATATACACTCAGAAATGTTTATTCCTTTTTTTTTCATATGGTGTATTTTGATCATATTCTTTACCCTCTCCCATCTCTTCCCAGATCTTCCACACCTCCCTACCCACACAATTTCATGTTTGTTTATTCTCTCTCAAAAAACAAAAACAAAAAAACCCAAAGAAAACAAAAACAAGAAACAAAGAAATGAAATTAAAACAAGCAAAAAACCCCAGTAAGACAAAACAAAAAAGTGCATACAACCCCCCCCCCAAAAAAAAAAAAACAAACTAAAAGCATGAAGTCAATTTTGTGTTGAACAACTACTCCTAGGCATGGGCCCTGCCCTAGAGTGTGGTTTATATATATGCAGTGACACTCTATTGATGAAAAGTGATTTTCCTTTTCCTGGAAGGTATTGATAGCAAGTAATTTCTTAGTTTGGGGTGGGATTTTCTATACACTTCACCTTCTTTGTGCTGGGATTTTTGTCTGTTTTGAACTTGTACAGGTTACGTGCATGCTGTTGCAGTTTCTGTGAGTTCATATGTGTATCAGTTCTACTGTGTCTGGGAAACACTGTTGGCTCTGAGGTTTCCTACCTCCTCTTCTCCATCCATCCCTGAGCCTCGATGGGAGGGGTTTGATGCTAGTTCCCATATACAGCAAGAAGAAGCTTCTCTGATGAAAGTTGGGTTATTCTCTAAACTGTGGGCATAGCAATATGTCATTAGGATTTGTTTTATTGCTATGTTCCTTTACAAAATAGTAGTTGTAGGTGTTCTCCTAGTCCCATCACCTCTCTTGTCTCAGATTATCGGCCACTTTTGCAGTGAAAGAGATAACAGTTCTGACTTTCCAGCAAATTACAGTTTTTGAAAGTTGGGAGTGTACCAGGTGAGTGAGAAGGTAGGACTATTTCTGATCTTTCAGAGCAAATCACTTATTGTGAGGGAACTTAGCATGCACATTGGAAGTCCTTGCTACCTCAGGGAATAGAGCTGCTTTCATGGTTTAATCCATGTGGTCCAATTCAGATTATTTCCCCAGATTCCAGAGTCACTACAGTCAGTGGAGGTGCAAGGTCTACCATCCAATTGCCCTTTTTTGACTCAAGCACTTACACCCCAGTCACTCATTCACCAGGTTCAGATCTAGGTAGCTGATGGGCCACAGCTAAGTCCTTTTCTTAGAATTTTCCTCTGCTGAAGAAAGTCACCTCAGTCAAGATCATGCCATTTCCCAGATGATATAGATCAGTACAAATCTATACAGGCCTGGTTACTTTGTCTCAGCTTAGGACAACTCTGCAGAGCCTTCTCACTTCCAAACACTTCCTTGCTTCCTGGAACACTGGTCCAAGATTTTGTTATGACTATATCACAACCCAACTTCTTTTTGTGTCCAGTCCTGTTTAGTTTCTTTACAGATGTTGACCCAGAGAGCATTTCTTAGCACATTTCCCTTATACCAGTCTACATCAGGGAACTTGACATGATAATCTGTAAGCTAAAGCTATTGCCTGATCAAGGTTGGGCCACTGTGGTCATGTATAGAAGCATGTGGCTTGTCACTTCACCAAATGCCTCCATGTATGGACAGATGACTGGCACTTGGGTGACAACATGAGAAGATGAGCAACAGTTAAGTCTGGTGCCTCAAGTCTGTTTTTTTTCCTGATTACTCTGTGGCTCGCAACTTCCCCCCAAATTGTGTTGCTGTTGTTGGTAGTGGTGATGGTGTGTGCATGCATGCGTGCTTAAGGAATGGATGATTCATGACATCGATTGTATGGTTAACAAATGTGCCTAAGCACTTTCCCACCTGATTATTTCTTCCTTTGGGCATGGCACTGGCAATCAAAATTTATCTTTCAAATTAAGGCTATAATTATATTTTGATAAAGATCTATCAATTCAATGAGAATGAAATTTTGAGGGTTGCCAGGATACAGATGACTCTGGGTTATAGAGAGGGGTTTGCATGCAGAATACTAATCGGTGGTTTGGCACTCTTATCTAGACCTTTCCAATAGCATCTGATAATGCAGGCCCATCAAGTACTATTTCTCCACTATTATTCTAGGATGGTAAAAGTGATGAAAAGATATGAGCAGGGTTTTATGAATGAAAAGATGATTCATCAGATGTCTCTTGGTCTGCCTCATTGGAGTTAAGAAATAGAGTAATAATTATGTGACATTACTTCAAAATCTAGGAGGCAAAAGCTTACTCTTATTTTCTTGCCTTTTCCTTCATTGTAAATAAAACAGATGGCTTTGATTTTTCATTGGGAATAGGGACCCATGTTTGTAATGGGATTGACTCTCATAAAGCTAGAAACAGTAGACATTTTCTTATGTTATGCGATAATTTTCTTTTCCAGTTTATTGTCTGATTATTACTGAACAAGTAATCTGTCTGATAATCAATCAACAAATGTTAGGGTCCTCAAGTTGCACTTGAGGTACCTAAGAAAGTTTAAAATGGATGACAGTGTATGAAAATAATAAATGGTAATACAGTATTGTAGTTCTCAGTACAGCATTTATTAATAGAGAATATTTGAGCCATACACAAGTTTTATATGCTGCATGAAATTTGATGTACACATTTCTATTACTCTGAAATCTCAGTACTCCTTTTTAGTCAGTCTCTCACTGCTTTTGCCAACCCATTATTGAGACTTTTGTCACATAGATTAGATTTTCCTCTTCAAAGTTTCCTAAGTTGAATCACGAGAATGATTTTAAGGAAAGATCTGGCATCTTTGATTCACGATAGTATTTTTAAAATTAACCCTTTACAGTATATATGATTGGGTTTTCTGTTGCAAAGCAATAATCCACTGTAAGATGATAACACAGTTCCGCCAGGTGTTGTGGCACAATCTTATTTATAGTCCCACCACTAGAGAAGGTGAAACAAAGTGGCAAAGAGTTTGAGGTCAATCCTCACTATGGAGAAAGTACCAGGCCAGCCTAGGCGACAGGTAAAACATTGTCTCAATGTCTTCCCCTATCCACTGACCTCAACAAATATACGAATATCCCAGTTTATTTTTTCCTTTCATTGTGGTATTTCAAATGTGAGGCTATTCATAAAATTCATAAGAATACTCTTGCATAAATCTATTTTATTGATTTCTAATTTTTCTTATGTCAATACCTACAAGTGAAATTGCTTAGTACCTGAAAGGTTAAAAAAAAAGAGGCATTATTGGCGAATTTTCTACTGCTTTGCTATATCCTAAACTCTAATAATCTCTTGATGAGCAGAAAATTGTAATCTGAAAGTCCAATTCACCAGTCTTTTATTTTATGGCTATAGCCTACTAACCCCCATCAGAAAAATCTGCTTCTTTTAAGTTCACATAGGCTTTCCCAGGCATTTTTTTCTAGAGATTTTATGGCTCTAGCTTTTATGCTTTGGTCTATTGTCCTCTAATTTATGTATATGTATATATATACATATATATGAAGTGAGTGGGGGGGGCGTAAAAATTTATCGTTTCCTTATATCTCAATGTATTTATCCTAAAACCACTTGCTTAGAAAGGTTTTTCCCTCCGTTAAATGGACTTACTGCCTTTTCCCAAAATCYACCTGACTATGTGTGGCTCTGCGCCTGGACTCTCAATTGAGCTATGTGTCTACCCTTCACCAACACCAAATTGTCTTAGTGTGTGAAGATTTATAACAGGTCTTGAAATCAATCCATCAATTTTGATTGTTTTTTTTTTTGCAAAATTATTTTAGTTGTTCTATAACCTATGCATTTCCATAAACCTTTCAGAGTCAGCTTGTCAACTTCTTAAAAAAACAAAAAGAAAAACATGCTGGCACCAGACCTGCATAAGCTCAAGCTAGATAAAATTCTGGCTCCGGAGGAGAGGCAGACAAGAAAGTCCCACTGCCAGCCGAGGAGCTACTGGCAATTAATAGCTGTTTGGAGAGGGAGTCTCCATTTTCTTTAAGGATATGGCCCCTGGTAGGTCAACTATGCTCCAGGGTAGACTTCACACTCAAAAGTATTTGCATAGTATAAATTGGACTTGAATTTTTAAGAGTACATAAAGTTGGGTGAATAGGTAGATTGAGATTGGGGGGATCTGGGAGCAGTTGGGGGATGGTGACTATAAAATTCTCAAATATATATATATATATATATATATATATATATATATATATATATATATATATATTTGACAGTGTTATCCTTTCAATACCTAAAATGGGTATTGAAATGTTCTTTATTATATAGTTCTTTAATTTATCTTATCAATGATAGTAGTTTTTAGTTTACAAAACTTATACACATTTTGTAAGATTTATCCCTATATATTTGATTATTCTATTGCTATAAATTATATTCTCTTTTATATCACTTTCTAATTTTCAATTATACATGCATACAGACACACACATGTGCACACACATACACACATGCACACACACACATACACACACACACACACACACACACACACATCCTTTTAGGGGAGAGACCAAGTCTAGAACTTGCAATATAGAACATACTGGCCTTGACTTTGCAGTGATTTCCCTGCCTTTGCTTTCAAGTGCTAAGATTATAGGTATGTGTCACCACTACACCTAGCTATTTAGTTCTTATATTATTGATCTTATGTCTTATACAAGGTGATGCATTTCTGAATTCACTTTTTTATTGTAGCAATATTCTGTAGATTTTGTAAGGATTTTTACTTATAGTGTCTAAATAATGTCTTTCTTTTCTATTTTTGCTTCATGTTTTCTTACACTGGTAAGAGTAGATGTTTTGAATTCTTCTCCAGCTTAGAAAAAAAGCACTCAGTGTTTTGCCATCAAGTATAATATGTTAACTGCAGTAATTTTGGAGATAACCTTCATTGGGTTTTGATATTAGAATTGTAGAGGTTTTGTGTATTTTGTTGGGATGCATTTGTTCCTCTTCTAGTTACTAAAAGAGTTACTATGAGTTGATATCATTGCTTCCTTAAATATTTGGATAGTGTTTCCTGTGTCCTGCCATCTGGACTTAGAAATTTCTTTATAGAAGGACTTTAGATCAATAATCCAATCTCTTTATAAAATGTAGGACTGTTTATATTTTCTATTTCTCCTGTGTCCTTGCTAAGTTCTGACAGGATTCTCATAAAAGTTATTGAATGCATTAATGCTCTAGAGCAGTGTATACACAGACCGAAGATATCACGTGAAGTAGAAGAGTACTGAGAGGAGACCTAGGGAAATAAGGAAGGGAGTCCCGGGGGAGAAAACATATATTAAGAAAAGGCTTGCAAGTGGTTTCTCTTGCACAACTGGTTGTGATGGAAATGATTTAGAGTGATGGGCTGATTGAAAGGAGAGAGTAAAACTAATACTTTTTTTCAGCCATGGTGAAGTATATATTGGTAAACACTACCTGAAAGAAGTCTGAGAAAGACTGGCACTAAAACAGAATAGAACTTAAGTTTTCTACGGAGAAAGGCCTCTGAGCATTTATTTCTCTGTAGACAACATGGTCTTATTTATGTACCTAGTATGTACTTCTGACACATAGTTATTATTTTCTCTGTTTTATATCCATCACTTGACCTAGATTTCAAGTTATTCCAGGGGAAGATCCCAACATTCATTCATATTGAAGTTCAGTGCTAAGCATGTGCTAGACAGGGCATGAATGAAAGACAGCTGAAAATTTGTTTACACATATACATGAATGAATGAATGAATGAATGAGCAGGCGGAATGAAAAAACAGTATGGATTAAACTAGGCAACACTAGAGTAGATAACATATATACAAATAAGAACGTTTTAATACAATAAAAATTCTGTTTTTTCCTTGGTATAAGCCTGAAATACTCAGCCTCTAAGCATAGTGGAAAAGAGGACCAAGGCTTCTGGGAGATTTTGAATGGTGAAGCCCAGAAGTGGTGTACATCTCTGCTATTCAAACCATCACACCAGCACACAGTTCTGGTCCTGGAGGAAGCCACAAAACCAAACAACCCACGGTCATCTAGTAAGAGCTAAGGACAACTAGAAAGCAGCAAATGGAGCCCCCCAAACTGTTACTGCTCAGTCTGGGAGAAACCTAAGACTTGAAGACCTTAGAGGTGTCACAGATGACTCTGTCCCACCCCTACCCCTACTACTGATCTCTTTGCCACTAGAGCTTGATCTCTTTGGCCTGCCTTTCAGACCTTGCTATCTATCCTTCTGAGGCTCACTTCTTGCTAATGAACTCTTAGAAGCCATCTTCTCCAGAAGAAACTGAGAGCAGAACAGAGCACTAATAGACTCCGCCAGCAGTTCCCTGCTAGCTCCAGCCAGAAGCACAAATGAAGAGAGGCACAATGTGGGTCAGGGCAGGGAGTTTTGATGATGAACCTCCCAGGAGTCAGCAAAGCAGCCCTGCTCTGGGAGGCATCTGCACTAAGCTCCTGCCAGCTGCTGAAAGACAGCTCCACAGTCTCTGTGATCTGGAGTCTCCTGTTCAGGATCAAAGTGGCTGCCTCTGCAGGGCCCACAGCTGCACAGTGAGAACTCAGTGGCCTCAGAAAATGCTGCTGGGCATCTCATGTATATCCCAGGGTGTCAAAGCAAGCAAAGCAGCAAGGCTATAGGTACACTCTGGATTTTAGAGCAGGGAAAGGAGTAGAGATAATGAAGACCAAGCTTGTGGGATGAAGCTGGAAACACAGTGAGTTCTCAGAGGAGTTAGTGGTGATGACCATGGAATTGGACAAAATGGCACCTCTCATCAGTTTTTAAGTTTGGGGAGACAATAGAGAAAGACTACTTTTTTTTGGAGGCTACCTCCCCCAGCAAGGCTTTGGCTAGTCTAGTCTTCYAGCTTTGTAGCATCAATCAGTGGTTAGGTTTAGGATTTCTCACATTTTTAATCTTTAAGTGCACGGTTAAAGCCAGGTGTGGTAGCACACACCCATAATCTCAGCACTTGTGACAGTAAGGCAGGAGGAGAGTTCTGTGTCATCCCATACCAGAAAACAAGTTCAAGGCTAGCATGGGAAACTTAGTAAGAATATTTGCCAACCCCTCCTCTAAACAAACAAACAAACAAACAAACAAAAAACCCTGGACCCTAAAGGTACAGTTAGAGTGAAATCAAGAATAGAAATAAAGTGGCCAAAGTTTCATAAAATTTGCCATAGGGGGAAATGAGAATTGCACAGGCTAGAGGTAGCAGTGAGAAGAAAAATAAAGGGAGAGATTAGCACTCTGAAGTGAGAGGGGAACTCTCGCTAATGCCTCTCCTAACCCTGTTTCTGAAGTATAGTTTTGCTGCTTGCCAAAGCTTGATCCTACTTAGAAGCTATGGCCTGTCAGATCTCTTAGGTTATAATTCTCATACATCGAATTCTCCCCAGCTCAGCCCATCTCTAGGTCAGACACCTGCTCAAGTGTCACCTTATCATACACCTACCTAGACTGGGTTCTTCAGAAGCAGCCCTCTAAGACAATTCCTCAGAATCTAGTAGTTCCTTTGAGAGGTAAACCGAGGAGAGAAGAGGGAGAAACAGAAGAGGTAAGGGTGAGGGAAAAGGGGTCTGATAGAGAGGCATGCGTTCCAGCAGTCACCACTTGGGCAACTGGTGTTCAGGCATACCAGAGGCTGTAGGAGACAGTGTAACATGTGCTTCAGAGTTAGTCGTAACTTCTGAGGACATTGCTCTCTGCTCGAAGAGTTCTTCCAGGGGCAGTAGATGTATCTGGTTTACGCTGCTTAAAGGCCAAGCTTTCTTCCATTGCCACAGCAGGGATGAAATCACTTTCAGGGATAATGTTTCACCAAGTTATAGAAGGCTTTGGAGCATTTAAGTGAATGTGGAGGGGATGCCAGCCAGATACTGGGCATCCGCTATGCCACCCTCTCCAAAATAGCAGCCCCGTTACACTTGCTCCTCTTGCCCCACTCTCTGCTCCCTCACTGAACTTCTACCACTGACATAACATCTGTATGTTTGTCCCCATCTGTCTCTTGTACTATACAGAATGCTCCAGGGAGAAAGAACCTCATATATCCTTGAGTGCCTCAGACACTGTAGTGAAAGTTCAGGAAGGATTACATATACAAGTGAATATTCAGAGAGAGATGGGGCTATGTTGCTATCACTTTTATCCTAAGCATGTGTAACTGTAGGAGAAGAGGGCATAAATAAGTTGCAGGGACAAAGATAAGTGTGGCACAATGAGAGGGCATGGCTGCTGCTTGAACGTGAGTAGATAAAGAGAATAGCAGGTCACTGCAGTTTCTTGGTCTAATTTTTCTGGGGACTCCGGGATTTTGTTTTTGCTGTGGACATAATAGCTATTACTTTTGCTCCATCTACCAAATGGAAACAGCAACAACACAGCAGGAGTGTCTTCACAGATTGGGAAATGTGATAGCAAAGCCAAAGACTGGAAGGCAAGAAATGTGCAAGGGATAGAGAAAGGAAGGGGAGACAGAGAGCAGGTCAAGGAGGCAAGAAGCCAAGGGAAGGCCTCTCAGACTCGAAGAATTGACTGCGCCACTGAAGTGTTAATTTTTCTTTTATGAGATAAGCTTTTGGGGGCTTGAGCAACAAAATGCATCTGACTCGGAGTTTTACTTGTAAGTCACAAGGCTCTGCTGATTCAGGCCTTGGGGTGTGTGCTCCAGGCCACTGGTTTGAAATTAACCCAAGAGGAAGGAAGTTCTGAAGTTCAGGAAGTCCCTAAACAGGCAGCTTCCTTAGACCACCTCAGTGGTTCCTACTTTCTTCAGCAGTGGTTCTCAACCTGTGGCTTGCCACCTCCACAGGGTTGCGTATCAGGTACCATGCATATCAGCTATTCACATCACGATTCCTAACAGTAGCAAAACTACAGTTATGAAGTAGCAACAAAAAAATAATTGTGTGGTTGGGGCTCTCCACAACGTGAGGAACTGTATTAAAGGGTCACAGCATTCAGAAGGTTGAGAACCACTGGTTTGTGGGCTTTCAGAAAAATCTCACCTCATCAAGACTTGAGAGGATTCTATGGTAAGGTGACCCAATAGTGAGGGATTGTGAACCTAGACACATCTGTGTGCCACTTGTTGCGGGCGACTTTTGTTCTGACAAGAACAGACCTTTCTCGGAATGAACAAAAGGAAAACAGATGTTCTACTCACCAAAACTACTGGCTTAACAGTCTTGAAAAGAAAGCTTAAAAAGCTAGAAATATATTCAAAATTCATTCTTATATAAATGAAATTTCCAAGTTATTTTAGGTCCCAGATGCCTTCTTGCCAATATCCTTATCTCTTCATGTAAACATTCTTGTGCTGACACTTAATTCCCTGAAAAATTAACACAAGTCTTCCTAACAGTCTGTCTCATGTCTACACAAGGTTAAATTGTTGTTTTAAATGCAATCCATTGGTAATAATACAAAACAGCCAGTTAGAAAGGTGGTGTATAGTTTTTGTGAATGTTGAAATAATGGTTCTCATTTTTTAAATGGGGCTTACTATATTATATAACTGCTTTTACAATGCAAAAATCTTTGAAATTCTATCAAAAATGCTTATTGCTTAGATTGATCTTTTGATTTGGTTTTCAGGTTGGCATATGTATCTATCTTAACTTGTTTGTTTATATTTAGCATGTGTGTGAACATGCCACTACATATATGTGTAGGTCAGAGGGGAACTTCTGGCTATTGGTTCTTTACTTTCTTCATTTGGGTCCTGAGAACTGAACTCGGGTCATCTATTTTGGTGGCAAGCATTTTTTGCTTGTTAAGCCATGTTGCCTTTATTTCTAACCTTTATTACTAATGATACATGGGCTAGAGGCTACAAAAACAAATGAGCAAAAAAGTAATCTCTTCTTCATCAGGGCTAATTGTAATCCATTCCTTTTCTAATTCTGGTATTTTTCCACATTGGCTTGGCTTTGCTGTCTCTGAGTTGGAGAAGCTTTGCAGAGAAAGTCAGTATCCAGAGCTAGAAGGTATTGAGATGGCACTAGTGGATGTGGTTTGGGCGATTTGCTCTGAGAATTCTAGGCAAGTAGTTCAACACAGACCACAAACACTCCCATGTTCCAATGTAGGTCCTCTTCAGGGATTCCCAGGCCTGTGCATTGGCCCATAAGACAAGTCGAGTTCAATATTTGACTGACTAGGTCAGCTTTCATTTGGTAGTATAAGAGACTGACTTGAACAAAGCATATGTTATAACAGAGTTACTCTGCCAGCAGACTCCTTGAGACAGTATGGAGGTGGAGTTTGGAAAGCAAAAGTCAGTACTTAGCAGAATAGCAGCAGCAAGACAGAACCCAAGTTGATAATCCCAGGTTATCTGGATTCCCAGATTGGCTGGCCAGTCTGCTATTGCCAGTATACAAAGAATCTTTTTCTCTTTGCATCCTCATCAGCATTTATTGTCAGTTAATTTATTCATTTGGACTAAGGTGGGATGGAATCTCAGTTTAGTTTTTATTTGCATTTTCCTGATAGCTAAATAGGTTGGACAGTTTTTTCCATGTACTTATTGACTATTAGTACATCTTTACCTGAAAAAGTATCTGTTCAGTTCACTTGCCCACTTGTTGACTGAGCTATTTGTTCTTTTGTTTTCTAATTTTTTGAGTTCTCTAGATACTCTTGGTATTCATCTCCTGTCAGATGAAAGGAAAACAGTGCTTTTCTTCTATTCTGTAGGCTAACCCTACTAAACCAGACTAGCTGTTCTCCTTTGTTGTGTAGATTGTTAATTTGATGTTATGATTTGAACATGAAATTCCCTTTATAGACTCATGTTTGAAAGCTTGATCCCAGGATGATAGCACTACTTAAGGAGGCAGTGGGGACTTACAGAGATGAGGTCTAGCTGGAGGAAATGGGCCACTGGAAACATTCATGGAGGATGGATGTACCCTCACCACTGCCAGTCTCTGCTCTGATTCCCAGCTGCCATGTGTTGAGCAATTCTTCTACCACAATGTCTATTGTCATGATGCTCTGACAAACCATACTGAGAGGAACAACAGTCTGTTCTCTATGGTCTGAAACAATGAACTGAAATAAATAGTTCCCTATTGAAGTTGTTCTTTCCCAAGTGTTTATCACAGTGAGAGTAGGTCAACCATAAATGCAACATGGTTCGTTTATTTATGTATATATTTTGAGACAAGGTTTTACATAGCCAAAATTGGTTTTAAACTGGTTATGTGGCTGAGGATGACTTTGAACTTCTGATCTTCCTGCCTCCACATCACAAGTTCTGATTTATGCCATACTGGACATTGAACCTAGGTCTTTATTATATGCTAAGGCAGCATTCTATCAACTGAGCTACATTTGTCAGTTCATGCCACTACTTCTTAACTTACTAGAATCCTGTTCAGAAAAGCATTGCTTATGTCTATATGTTGAAGATGTCCTCTTGCGGTAATTTCCAAGCTTAAGGTTTTACATTAATTTTTTTCACATTTTATGTTGATTGGTACAGGATGAGAAATGCAGATCTAGTTTCCGTCTTTTATTTGTCGAGATCTAGTTTCCCCAGCACCACCTTGTTAAAAAGGTTGTCTTCTCTCAAATCGATGGTTTTTTTTGTTTGGTTTTGGTTTTGGTTTTTGGTTTTGGTTTTTTCGAGACAGGGTTTCTCTGTATAGCCCTGGCTGTCCTGGAACTCACTCTGTAGACTGTGCTGGGATTACAGGCATGCACCACCACCGCCTGGCTCAAATCAATGTTTTTTGATACCTTTGTCAAGATTCAGAAAGTTACAGGTGAGAAATAGGTTTATTTCTCTGTACTGTATTCTATTTTGCTGGTGTATGGTTCCGGTTTTATACAAACATGCTACTGTTTTGTTACTCTGAAACTGTAGTGTGGCTAGAAATCAGGTATTTTTACCCATCTAGCATTGTTCTTTGTGCTCAGGATTTCTTTGGTTATTCAGGGTCTTCTTTGCTTTCATGGGGATTTTAAGGTTCCTCTCTAGTTCTATGCAAGATGTCATTTTGATGGAGACTGCTCAGTCTGCCAATTATTTTTTGTACTACTGCTATTTTGACGATCTTAATTTTGTGATTCATGAAAATGGGAATCTCTTCATTGTCTGGTATCTTCAGTTTCTTTGTGTTTTACAGCTTTCACTGTCAAGATGTTTTACCTGCTTAGGTCGGGTTATTTTCAGGTGTTTTACTATTTTGAAACTATTGAGAGTGGGAATATTTGATCACTTTTTTAGTGGGTTCATTATTGGTATATTAAGATGTTGGGGGATGTTTGTTTTGTTTTATTCCTGTTGTGCTACTGAATTTGTTTATTGGGTATAAAAGTCTGGTAGAAGGATGGCTGATAGTGAGAGCCTAACACAATGCGGGGTTATTCATGTATTTACCAAGTGGTATTTATCTCTCTCCTAAGCAGAATTGTAATCGTCCTCTCTATGCTTCATGTGACCCACAGTGGAATGGCCACAGTAGTCTAACCAACAGATTCTCCTTATATTTCATATTAATTCAGATCAAGAAATTGTCCATATTTGAATATTTCTTTTTACCTGACAATAGAAGTTTCATGTGGTTCAACTTAATGCCTTAGCATATTCTAATCTCTCCCAGCATTTGTTCTCTACTCTGCTAATCCTATCTATTCACCATCCTCTCCCCAAGCCACAATGGTACTTCATCCCTGTACTCCTGGAATCAGAAAGCATTTATCTTGAACCACTATGGAACTCAGCGTCTCTACAATGTGAACACTTGATCCTACCTTGGATAATCATCTAATTTGTCTAATCTGACTGCCGGGCTATGAACTCCTCGAGAGCACCGCTGGTGTCCTTTTCTTCTTAAAGCACTTCTGTAGACCTTTGAATGTTATAATGGGTAAAGTATTTTCTTTCCTAGATCTGAGTATGGTAGATACTCGAGTCAGTTTTCTACTACAATTTATTTTTCTTCTCCCTTCATCTTGACACATCTTCATAGCAAATTACCCGATAAAAGAAACATAATAGAAATATCTTGAACCAGAGAAGGAAATACAGGGTATCATTTATTTATTTTGAAAGACTGCTGAAGTTTGGAGTCTTCATTTGCTTACTCAAGAGCAATAAAGTTGAAACATGAATATGCCAGTGTCTATCTCTTTTGACCTACAGAAGAGGCAATTTCACATCATTCAAACCAGACTATTACTATTTTGATTCATGCACTGTTACAAATGGGTGAAGTTGATCCCTCTGTGTGATCCACTCACTGAGTCCATGGTCATGCAGTTCCCATAGAGGCTCCTTGTAGCTTCTGATGGGCCTGTGGCCTTCGGTAGATTCTGCAATAGTTTGTGGAGTTTTCATTAGAAGCTCTAGATTCAAAAAAGGCTAGTTCATTTCCCCTTTCCCTACAGGTGCCAACATATGTGTTTGATCTCTGGGATAAATGCCAAGACCTCCAGGCTTGAGTTTTCAAATTTCTGGAGATCAAAAGCTCTCCTCACCACCACAGAGGTTTCTCTGTACTGTTTCTCAACAAAGCCTGCCCAGCTCCTTTGAGGGCCAGTATTCAGAGTTCACAGGAGATGAGAAAGGAGGCGCAGGAGCTCTCCGTCTCCTAAATTGACAGCATGTAGAAGAGATGAGTATGAAGGGGAAAAGGCTGATAGGATTTCCTCCAGTGAATTGTGAATTAAAAATGCAGGAACTTTCAGTGTATTTTTTAGTTATTTATGAACCAGATACACCTGAATGGGTAGCTGGGGGTCTCTCAGAATTTTCCCATTTATGACCCAAAGAAACACAGAAGACCTTAGTGTTACTGTACTAAGCACCTTCAGCCATTTCTTGTGACTTTCAAACAGAGTATGTTTTACTCTGTAATCCTAGTTGAAAACAGCTCAAAGACAAATGGAGGAGGAAGAAATGTAAAACCCAGTTCAGTTCTCTTACTGCAGTCACTTTGCAGCTTTTGAAGTAAGTAATTATGGCATTGTCATTAGGAATCAAGATTTTCAGCATAAGAGAAAAAGAGTTCAATTATAAAAAAAATCAAGGAAGTTAAATTAAAACCTATAATCTTACATTTCAATTGGAAGTGGCAGTTTAAATTTGACTTACTTTCACCTTCTGAAAATTGTGTGTTTTCCAATTCTGCTTTACTAAAGAAACCTGGAGTTGGAAACACCACAAAAGACAATACTCGTGGAGCGCAAAGGTGGTTCCATTTCAGAGGAGCCAGGTAGAAGTGCAGGTCTGGGGCAACAAATGTGTCAGATGAATTGAGGACTCCTCTCTTGCCATTTCTGCAGATTTAGCAAGACACAGACTGATTCACAAAAGAACCCATCTTCTCTGCCGCTGAGTTGAACATGGATTCAGTAATTCCCATTCATTAGGCCATGACCGAACTATTACAAACATCTAAGCTCCTTTGAAAATCTATCATTTGGTCTGCACATTCATGTAGTCATGGTTTCTTTGTTGCCCCAACAAAAAGGCCTAATTCTCTTCTACCTATAAAGATACTGCTTAGTAAGTAATAATCCTAATTAACTGTAGTGAATGTGGCGTGCGAGGCCTTTTGTGTTTAAAATTTCTACCATCAATGATGATCTCTAAATTTTAAGAAACTAACTACATATCATAGAAGAGATTTATTAGAACATATAAATGAGAATCAATTGCATCCTAACTACCTTACTGCTTCATAGCCCAGATAAACTGTCCAAGAGGGCATCTGTCCAAGAGGACCAAAGACTTTCTATGTACCATATTGGAAAACAGAACCCTTTTCTTGTATACAGTACTCTCTAAATAGGAAGATGATTTTCATAATTTCCCCCTATTTCAGCACTATTTCATTCCAGCCTATCTTATTCCATTATTCTGACATTTTCAGCTCCTTAAAAGTATGGTTTATATCCAAATGGCCTCTCTTACAATGATGGTGCCTTGTGAAAAACAAATTATTTCCACTAGCATTGTTGAGCCCAAAATGGTACATGTTGACAAGAACAAATAAGAATCCTCACCTATTGTATACAGTCTGTGAGTATGATAGTTTAAACTATTTTCTGTTTCTGATGTTTTAGAAAGGATACAGCTTTAGTCTATCTGTCTGTCTGTCTGTCTATCTATCTATCTATCTATCTATCTATCTATCTATCTATCTATCTATCTATTATCTATTATCTATCTATCTAGCATCTATTTAATATGTAATTCTAAGGTTCCTGTCCTCTCTACCCTGTGATTAGGGAGTTGAACCCTAAAGTAAACTACTTTGACAGCCTCTATCGCAGACTGTGTGGTTAAAGGAGAGCATTGTTTGTGCTAAAGACAATAAAATTTCCAATACAGTGCAAGGCACATTCAATAATCAATGGAGAATAGGGTCTAGATAAAACTTTTTTAAAAGATGTTTATTGCAATATGTTTTATGTATTGGAACTAATCTCATGTTCAGTGCTGAGAACACAAACTATGGTATATTCATATGGTAGAACACAATGTAGCTGTTGACAAATATTGGTTTGGGGTATAATATATACGTAAAGACTTACATATGACAAGGGAAATTTCTTATAAGAAGTATTGTTATATTTTTCAATTATTAAACGTACACATGAAAAACTACTTGGAGACATACTGGTGAGATAACAGTGGCCTTGGGTGATATGATTTTGAGCGTTTTTTTCTCACGGTCTGTTAATATTTTGAACTTTCCATAAAGCATATATTTTAGTTACTGTGTTATCATTGTAAAGAGAAACCATTACCAAGGCAATTCTTATAAACAAACAACAGTTTCAGAAGGCTAGTTCGTTATTATCGCAGGGAACATGGTAGCAAGCATGGCATTGGAGCCATAGCTGAGAGTTACATTGAATCATAGGGAGAAAGAGAGAGAGAGACACACACACACAGAGAGAGAGAGAGAGAGAGAGAGAGAGAGAGAG
>BDUI01000216.1:269674-282158 GCA_002335545.1 Apodemus speciosus
TGGAATTAGCATCAAATTACAAATAGCTCTAGGGGCTATCTGGAATAGACAGACAGACAGACAGACCGACCAACAGACAGACAGACAGACCAACAAACAGACTAGGCCTAACATGGGCTTTTGAAACCTCAAAGCTTACTTGGAGTGGCACATTTCCTCCAACAATATCCTTCCTAATCTTTATAATCCTTTGAAATAGTGCTACTTCCTGATGATGACTAAGCATTCAAATATACGAACATACAGTGGCCGTACTCATTCAAAGCACCATAGTATATATTATCTTTTCTAGTGGAATAGGGTAGTGGGCATTTTTAAATTTACATTTCATTGAGTGATTTTGTAAGAGAAACATAAGCTATTTCCTTACTTTATAATAGCTAAATGATAAATCCTTGAAGCAAAAAAGTACAAATTGAGAGAATGAATGTAAGACCACAGTGGTGTGATGACAAGGACTCTACGCTAAACATCTGTTATTGTTTGGATCTGAAATATCCCCCACAGGTTCCTGCTTTGAATGCTTGTTCCCCAGTAGATTTTGGAAGGTTATGGAGCCTTTAGGAGGTAACGTGTGTTTAGAGGGCATTAGGGGCAGCTCTTTCAAGGTTATAGTTCTAACAGTGCTCTATTTCCTAGACTAAGGTGATGTGAGCAGCTTGTGTCACATGCTCCTGCCGCTGTACCTTCTTTGTCATGTCAGACTTGAATCTCTCTGGAAATCTGAGCTAAAATAAGTCTTTCCTCCCTAAAATCATTGCTGTCAGGTATTTGGGACACAGGGACAAAACAGTAACCAAAGCATGATCTCTGTGTTCCCTGGTTTTTGACCCAGAGGTTTGCAAAAGTAGTTGCTGGATATAAATGGGTGGGTATGGATGAATGTTTAGACTCCTCAAGTTACTTGACATGTTAATTTTATATGGCAAATTTTCCTCTTTGGAATCCTAGTTATCCTACTACATCTAAGCCAGCTCTATCTATAGAGTCTAAAACACCTTTAGGCCAATTTACCCCATCTCTTCATTTTCTTTCTTCCCTTCTGGGAAACTCCCCCCTCTACCCATTTTTTCCCTAAACCTCTTATTGTCATGTAGCCTGTCCCTTCTCTAGTATCCCACGGATGTGAATTCCTTCTTTGTATCTATCTAAATTTCTTCCACTGTAATTTTGTAGATGAATAAAACCCATAGCTGGTACAAACACCATTTGAGCTTTTTGTGTCTATTTCATTTCATTGCCAAACTCCTCAGGGAGTCATTAACAAGCAACAACAGCAATCACACACATTTCCACTAAACATTTACTTGGGACAGTGTGTGACATTGCCAGCTATATTGAGAGATGTTGTTTAAGATACATGAATGTGGCTAGGTAGCTAAGGAAGTCTGAGGAATATGGAAGGGAGGGAGACAATAATGAATCCCTAGATGCAAAGAGGGTAGCCTGGGGTGAGAGGGTTATTTTTGGTGATGAGCCTTATAGGATGGGTAGAGTCTATGTGGTCAAAGTACTGTACATCCACGAACAAATCAGGGTAACCAAACTAAGTCCATCTGCTACCCTGGATAATCATCTTCTGGGTTGTTTGATATGAAAGCAGAATGCAGAAAGAGCACAAACTAAGAAATAAAAAGTTATCAGAATGTTCGCACCCTGAGCACTTGAATGTAATCCAGATTTGTACTATCCAGAGGAGTTTGTATTTTTCTGTTGCTGATCCAATGTTTTTCACTAATATCACCTCTCTATTGTTGCATGTATTCTCTAAGCTTCAACATAGCACGGGTTTCTGGTAAGTGCACAGGGCTATCTCTGGTAGCTATGGTATCCTCATAGCGCTCTTGGCAAGGGTACACTGAGGTTACCCTAGGATCTATAAGGCAACAGTGTGGAAGTTTGATTTCTTTGGCTGTTCATCACAGGAAAAGCAGCCTAGGTTGAAATGCTTCTGGAATCCTAAAATAAAAAGAGCTGATTTCATATAAAAGTGGGGGCAATAGAGCATTTTCTCTGAGAGACAACCAAAGAAAAGTGACAACTTGCAAATAATAACTAAAAGTAGTGGACACAGTAGCTGGCCAGGAAAGTCTATGAGTCCAAGATCAGAAGGTTTGTACTTTATTATCATCATAGTTATTATTGTTTTGCCTCTGCCCAAACTCAGGTCATATCTTTAGCCTTTGGTTTCCTTATAAACATTTGAAAGGAGTGACTTAAAGCATGTTTTCTTACAGCATATTGACTGCTGCTCAGAGGAAGATGTGCTTTTAGATCACAACCAAGCAAATCCGTGCTTGCATGCCCAGCAGAAACACAAACAATAGCTCCACAGAACAACACAGTACACTTGGGCATATTCTATTCTACTCTATTCTATTTCATTGTTTTCAAAAATGCTAGTCTTGACCTGCTGAATGGGTTTTGAAATCCACTAATAGGTCATGCCCTGTAATTTGAAAAAAAAAAAAAAAAGACAGAACACTGTAATTTCCGAGGTCCCTTCCAGAAGTAGAATTCAACGATTCTGTTCCATGCTTACAGGAAATTTCTGAAAACAATAGCTTGACTGTGACAGATGACGATATGCTTATATCGTGGAGGAAGTGTAGTGTGGAATAAGGCAGACAAGTAGCCTGAAGTCATTATGAACCACTCCCAAGGAGCATGAAGTACTGCACCTCTCGGAACAACTGTGAGAGGATCTCCAAGTTATATCTAAGTGCTGGCCTAGTCAATGGACATAAGCGATGGGGCTGTCAGACCTGTTAGAGAGGTGCCAGGCTCCGTGGCTATGGGAACACTTCTGTTTCTGGCATGTGAGATCTGTACTGTCATCATCTTCATTTATATTTCCTCTACTAAGAATACAGAAGTTGTTTACCTTTCATTTGTTTGTGTGTGTGTGAATTTATGATGTGTATGGAAGTGTGTGCATGCACACATTCCTATGTGTGAGTTTGGTCGCTTTCATGCCATGGTATGCGTTTGGAAATCAGAGAACAACTTCTGGTGTAACTGTTCACCTTCCAACTTGTTTGAGACGATGTCTCTATATTGTTCTCCACTGTGATTTGAACTCAGGTTCTTACACTCACACGGAAGTGCTTTTTACATATGAGACTTCTCAAGAAACTTGAACATCTCTATATTTTCTTTTTTTAAACATAGACCTTAGACTTTTGGTCTTTGTTTGTTCCTATTGTAGGAAAAGAAATAAATTTTTGATTAATCTGTGATAGGTCAATGCAGCATCATTTTGTTGGAACCTCAGCACCACACTGTGAGTGTTCTATGATCCCATTTTTTCTGGATTATGGGACCAAGATCAAATAGTTACATGATTTTCTCTGGATCTCACTTGTGTGGTTTAGCCCCATTTTTATAACAGAGGAACCAAGTTCTCTCCACCAGCCCCCTCTGCCATCACCTTACTATGGAATTATTCAAGTTAGATAGAAAGCAAAGGCGTCAAGCAGGACTAAGTAAGGTAGAAAGCAAATGCAAACAGGACTAAGCCCAGAGATGGAAACTCCTTAATCACTCAGTTGGAAAGACAGGGATCTGGATATTAGGAATGCTCAATGACTTCCACAAAGCCATGTAGTTGCAGAACTACAAACAAGTGCAGAGCCCTGGTGGTCTTTCCAAAGGCTGTCTGACATCAAAAATAGAACAAAACAGCAGTGACAGTAATGACTAGTCTTTCCACCATGAAGCCTCATTTTGATATAGAAGTTGAGAAAAAATTCTTTCATTCTACAGCATTCTATTCTGTAGAAGTTGGGGTATTTTGAAGAGCTGGTGCTTGTTACAAAATCACCCATCTTTCTGATGCTGAGATGGCTACCTTAGATAGTTTGTCCAGTTAGGAGCAGATCTAAATGACTGTGGCTCTACAGGCAGGAAAATCCCAATAGGACAATTTCAAGAAACCCGACTCTGTTTGGCAGGCCTTTGTAGTTCTTGCTGTTCCTGTATGCTGCCCTCCTCTGTTCTCCAAGCTGTCAAGCAGAATGGACAAAGGATTGGTTGCCAAAAGAAAAAAGAAAAAAGAAAAGAAAAGAAAAGCAGGTGGGAATGAATGGTATTTCTTGGTGAACTCCCCACCCCGTTTTCCCAGCAGCTCTGAGGACTCTAGAGGCAGCTCCGGACTGACTACATTTCCATTTTGCTCACCAAGCTGTTGGCTGCTGTGGAATGGCTTCAGCATAGCAGGGAAGTGGGAGCGATCTGGCTGTGTATCTGCAACACCAACTATTTCAGATGCTTCCTAATATACTAATGTGTGATACTCCTCACTGCTTTCTATCACAGGCTGTCAGAATGGATGGTTTGTGTGGGCACGAGTTTCTGGCTGAAAAGTTAGTATGTGGTGGGGGTAGGGATAATCAGCAGAGAGGCAGGAAGGAAACTAACAAGGGTGTTTGTAGGTAAATGTTTCCTGTAGACACCCTAAGAATGTGTTCTTGATTTTTTTCCTCCCTCCCTTGAAGGGGTAAAAACTCCATTTCTGAGTAACTTGTCAAATTTTGCTGATTTTTTTTATTATTTTTTACAATCACACACAGAATTCAAACTTTAATTTCAGCGGTCTTCTTCCCCCATTCTTCATTTAATTTTGAAGAACCTGGCAGAGGAAGAGGGAAAATCTGGGATTAGCCTCTGGTGATGTATAAAATCTTTCTAGGACAGAAGGGTCACAGTAAATATTTAATATTACCCCACTGTGGATCATTTCGTTCTCAGATAAAAGACCCAAAACTTTTATATTTATAATAAGCCTCAATCAACACTAGAGATGGACAGATATCTGCCCTCTAAGCTTTTAGTATCTACTTTTCTGTCAATAACCCTGAGATATGATGACTTTCCATGTCCCCCCCAGGCCACTCTTCCTCTGAAGGACCAGCTCTCATGGCCAGTTCTCAAGATCCCTTACCTCGTAGTATCTTTCCATTTCTCTCCCATCTTTTCATCATCTTCCCCTTCATGGCCTTGCGCCTGGGAACCATAACTGCTTGCCTACCCACCTCTCTTCTGCTCAGCTATAGGCTGTGGGCATCTTTATTCAACCAATAGTGTTAAATTAAGGAGCAAGGTTACATAGCATCACTTAGTATATTTGAGGATCTCCATGTCCCCAGGGGTAACCAGACTTTAGGAGCCAGTGTTTAACATTACAATACATAACAAAATCTCAACACAGGAGGTTAAAGCATAAACTTTTTTTTAATTTTATACATGAGGTTTGGTTTGTTTTTTTTTTTTTGTTTGGTCTAAATGTACATCTGAGCACCATTTGCACGTCTAGTTCCCATGAGGGTCAGAAAAGGGCGTCAGATTTCCCAACACTGGAGTTACAGATGACTGTAAGCCACCATGATTGGGATTGCTGGAAATCAAACCCTGGTCCTCTGGAAGAACAGTCAGTGCTCTTAAATGCTGATCTATCCCTCCAGCCCCAAGAATAAGTGTTTTATTCTCTGCCCATAGATTATAATTTAAGGTAGCAAGAACCTCATAAGGCTATCCGGGAATGCTGGATAATGGCAGTTGCAGGGAATTTGGGCAAGGTTAAGTGTGCCTTCCATCTTCATTCCTTTCCAATAGCTCCTAAAAGCAAACCACCTAAGAAGAAGTCTAAGAACTCCTTACACCCCTCCAATATTATCTTGCATGCTCTGAGTTGAGAGTCTGAAACTGTGTCCTTTGTTAAGAGTCCCACTAGGCTAAAATCAAGGTGTCACCTAGGGCTGTGCTGCCATCTGAGGCCCAGGTTTCTCTTTCAAGCCTATTAGTTTTTGGCAGAATCCAGCTTTTGAGGATATAGAACTGGGGTCCTCAGTATCTACAGGTTGCCCATTATCTCCCATCGTCAGGCCTTCTCCACAATGAGGCAGTTTGTATCTTGAAGTGTATAAACAAATGTCTGTGTTACTGCCAGTCTCCTAGAGATCTACACGGTGAGACCATGACCCACTCAATGGAATACCTTCCTTTGTGATGGACTTAAAAGTCAAATGCACAGAGGCCACAAAAATTCCTTTTGCGAGCTGATGTAGCATAAGGCACAAGTTCTTCCCATACTCAAGAGGATCACGTGGGTTATCTATTGAGAGTAAGGATATCTTGGAGGCCATCCTATGGTTCTGTCAGAGGAGGCCTTAGTCCAATTAAAATAAAATAGTCAAACCAAGCTTATGTCTCCTTTTCTATATCTATAAGAATATATATTACAGAGGTAACTAAGCTTACCATTCATGATTCAGTCATGATGAAATTGCTTATAATGGAAGAAAATTGGACAGAGTATCTGAAAGTGTGGGACAGCTTTGCGATGGTGGTGGTATAGCAACATTATGAACCGGTTAACTTAACTTTAGTCTAATCATTATTTAGCCAAAATTATTTTGTGGATGAGTGTGCATGATCATATGTTTTAATGAACACATGGGGGTGCACTTGGAGGTCAATTTCAGGTGTCTTCCTCAATAATTTCCACCTTATTTAGGGGTACAGTTTCTCACTGATTCTGGAGTTCACTGATTTTGCTAGCAAAGTCTGGGGATCCCATTCTTACTGTTTCCTCAGTGCTGGGACTATGGGTGAGCAATGTTGGGCTGGGGACTCTCAACTCAAATCCTCATGCATTGAAAAATCTTTACCAACTGAGCTATCTTCCTCGGCCACAGAAATGACCTTTATGCTAGGAAAATGGGTTAACTTTTTCATTAGTGCCTCTTTCTACCTTTAGTAGATGCACCATATACCTAATCCTCTGTGATGAAAGGACATAGTAGAGTGATAGACATCACCATGGCAACAAATAGGTGAAATGATCACCTGCTAATGTGTAGAATACACCCGTTCTAGCTTCTCAGAGGAGAAAGGATAGGGGAAGTATGGACCCTTGGCTGGAAAAGCATCCACTACTTTTGCAGACTGTTGGCTCCTCCAAGGAACCAGGATGAGGGCACCCATCCTGGAATTCAGAAATTAGTCATTGCAGCTGGAATCTGCTATTTAGTATCATGTAGTTTAGCAGTCAAAAACCTCAGGACTGGCTTGTCCATTGACCACGGTAGGAATGAGTTTAGGGCATCAGCCAAAGAGGGTCACTCAAAATAATAATACTTCCTTTTAAATAATGGGAAATTTATATTTAGCAATGAGGAAAATTGCCGATTTACTTTATATTTTTATGTTTTGTGATAATTTCTGAAATTGGAATCGTCTACTACAGAAAGGTGGAAACTGTACTTTTGGGAGTCTGGAGGACCGTAGAATCTGAGGGCATTAGGTCATTCCTAGGACTCTGCAGCAGGAAGGATGCAACAAACTGCATTTCTCTTAATCTGTTACTTTAGGGAAGAATCACATCAACATTTTCATACAAACCCACAAAACGTGTGCCTCACAATGATAGGGAGTCTCGTGTGTGATGCTCTCTCTAGCCTTGTGCCTGACACTAATAGCTGTTGTATAATATTCATGGGTGAATAGATATTTCCATTATCAGCATTCTCTTCTTTCTTCCCATGTCACCCAATCCCTCTCCCTCCTAAAAGATCCCAAGGCATCATCAGAAAAAAATTATATTTCTCAAACTTTCCTGATGATAAATAAAATAATGTTGGAGCATTCAATATATGCAGGCTATCAACACAGTGTTGGAAACTCTGGTTAAAAAGGCTCAGTGAGCTTCAGTTTTTCAAGCACATCTGATGAGGTTTTTTTTTTCCTTATACCAAGACTAAGGTGAATAGCTGGAGCTCAGCTCCCCCTGGCCCAACGATTGAAAAGCCACAGACAGTTGACATTTTTATTTGTAGGTTTGTTTGTTTTGTCTTTGTTCATTTGCTTCTTTATTGAGAGGTTGCCAAGGTCTAGTCAATAGTGAAGATGGTATGAGGGAGATTAAGTTTTCTGGCCTACCTCTACTCACCTGGGCCCAACCCCAAATTATGACTCCAACGTCCCTGAAGAGACAAGCCTGATGGAGGGGCACCACCCTTACACACACACACACACACACACACACACACACACGCACGCACGCACGCACGCACGCACGCACACACACACACACTATTGAGTTTGTTTCTTTTTTTATTTTACAATCAGACTTTCTGTTCTTTCCTTTCTTCCAGCTGTCACCAGCACATGAGTCACAGCCACCTTTGTTGAGTTTAGCAATGACCTCAGCCCTGTTGAGCAGGAGTTGACCTCTGTGTCCAGAGACAGGCTGGTTTTCTAGGCAATCTCATCACTGCACTGGAGTATTTCCCCGGAGGGTAACTGAATGAGAGTTCTGTCTTCAGAGCTCCGCCCACTGTCCACAGGAGAGGAATGCCCTGATCAAGACTTGGCCCTCCCTTCTATACCAAGGCCTCCCTCACATTCTCTTAGGCCTGAAAAGATCAGCTTGTCCCTTCATGAATCATACAGTTTCTATAAGGACAAAGTTGAAGCTATAGGATAGCCTGAGGAAAAAAATCACTCCCTTCTTTTATGGTTCCATTGGTCTTCCTCCTCCCTCCAAAAGAGTGCTGCCCCTACTCAGCAAAATAGCCCTCTGGTTCAAATTCTTAAAGATTAAACATCCAGGAAGAATAAAAAGGTAGAAGAGAGTCATCTCTGTGGCCAAGGGTGAAAACATATGCTAAACTACAGTGTTAGATAATGTCAGTCACATATGGCTAATTTAATTAATAGTAAAATTAAAAATTTAGTTCCCCACTCACTAACTAGTCACTTTTGAAGTGCTTAATAGCCACTATGCTCTCCCATTTCTTGAGCCAAAGGCAAAGGGAATACTATATTATATAGTACAGCTATAGGAAATTTTCTCATCATGGAACTTTCTGTTAGATAATCTAGAGACACGGTATGTTCCTATATTCCTCTCAATTCTGCTCATATTTCAATACACCATTTGATGTGTTTCTTTCTAATTTTTCTATAGTGCTAAGGATCAAACCCAGTATTTAACATGAGCTAGGCAAGTGTTCTGCCATTGAACTATATCCTTAGCCCTCTGTGAGCAATTCTTGTAGTAATGAAAACTTTATTCTAGACTAATAASTACTATTAAATGCTGCTAAATGGTATTAAATATTGTATTTAAAAGAATTGCAGTTCATGGCGAGAGAGGACAAAAATTATCAAAAGGCTGTATTTTTCCCCAGTTTTCATTCTTCTATTCCTTTCCACAAAGTATTCCTTTTCTTTCTACATTTCCTATACACTATCTTGTTCCAGGTTAGAATTCTCAAAGTGGAAATGGTAGACTAGTCTTCTAAAAGAAAATGCTCAGCTTGGAACCAAAAGTTTGTGTGTGGCATAGGGATATACAGTGAATCAGAGTGTCTCMAAACCTTGTGCTGGGAAACAAGCAAACAGAGCAGGAAGGGAAGCTGAGACTGAAAAGAGTACAGTGCTCCTGGGCCAGAAGCCTGGCTCTGGATCAGGGGTCTGAAGGATGAAGCCAACTGTACCGGATCTCAGCCGTCTTGAGACTAATAAGCCGCCAAATGCTCCTGAGTTTCTCTTGGTGGCCATTTCTTAATCATAGGCCCTTAGTTCCTAGAACATTTTTCCATAGACATGTATCCTCTATTCTTAAGGAGTTTGTTCTGTCCTGGGCTGTATTTGTAATGAATGTAATGAAGGAGACAATAGTGAATTGCTATGTTTAGGAGCAAGATAGTCTTCCATGGTTTCTTACATGAGTTGTAAGAACTATGTTATCTACAAATTCCTTCCCTTAATAAACATTTAGCACACCTGTCCTTTAATGTTTGTGCTAACCTTTGGTGAAACCAGGGAAACCGTCAAGGAATGGTGTCAGAATGTGGAAGGCAGGATCAGGAACCTGCAGCCAGAAGCCACAAGGGACAAGAAACATCCGTAAAGTCTAAAATTCATGTAGACCCCCAGAAACAATGTGCAAATGCATCCTGTAGCCTGTCATCTCTTGGTCCAAGGACATAGTCGTCCCCATCTGTGATATAAACTTCAAAGGTTTTCCAGCCTTGAGTTAGTTTAGCAGTCTGGATTTTACCTCTGCATTCCTTCCCAGACCCCTGTTACCTCCCCTGCCCCAGCACCCACTAAGTGTACAATCCAAACTCCTGATGCACATTGCACTGTTTGCTCTTTGTCTTGCAGCTGTCTCCAACTTGGACATCGAGAGCAAATTGAGTGTATACTACCGTGCGCCATGGCACCAACAGCGAAACATCTTCCTCCCAGCCACCAGGCCACCCTGTGTAGAGGAGCTGCACCGCCATGCCAGGCAGAGTCTGCAAGCCCTGCGCAGAGGTAACTGATCCCAGGCTGGGGGAATTTCTGGGAGAACATCAGAGGCTGTGCCATCTAGGTTTTTTTTTTTTCTGTCCCATTAGTCTTATTACCTCCTCAGTTAAAGCAAGTGCTTTGAAATGCTCCCATGTCTACCCTGAATGAAATCCATGCATAATGTCAGCTACATGTATATACAGATTAAAATTACCATTACGGCCTTAATATGATCACAAAGAGAATTCCAAAAGGAAAAAAAAGTATTAATAACACTGTATCTCAATGCTCAAGTGCCAATTTACAATTGTATTAGATGACATAATAAAAGCAGTTAGATGTCTGTACCTCTCAAAAATAAATTTGAATTAAGTAAAGACAGAAGCCATTCCAAACAAAAAAGTATAGAGAAATGAAGGAGCCCTGGAAGTAGGGTCAGGAGAAGAGCCATGAAAATTGCTATTGTTAACAGTTATTTGATATGAGCAAAGTAATACTTTGGCTTATAATTAAAAGGGAATTAGGTTTGACTCAGAAATAAATTCTATGATTCTTTCCATAGTAGATTTGGATGGGGCCTTTGAAATTTGTATGGGACCTGGAACCTTTTCATTGACCATTCAGTGCATTACGGTATGACTGTCATGCCTGGCTTCTGCCCAATCATTCTAAAAATCTCAATAAGGCCCTCAAGTGCTCTTCTGTTTCTGTTGAGAATCTCTGAGCTGATCCAGTGCCTTCATTCTACACAGAGGTACAAGGAGGGCTAAAATGTGAGGAAACCTGTTCAGGATCATACAGGCTAGCTTAAGTGCCTGGACCAAGCCCTGATTCTCTTATTCTCTAGCCAGAGCACTTCCTACCTTGCCACATACTGTGTCTCATAAAAATACTCATATTTGCTTTTCTATCATAGTATCGGGAGCTCTAAAGATAGGCATATAACAGTCTAGGCTGAGGATGAACCTTTCTTACATTTTAGTGCCTTAAAACCCATTAGAGTGAGGTAATGCTCATTATCTTTTAAAGTCCAGCCCCCCAAATGGATATCAGAAGATGGTAAGTCACATTTTCTGGCCTTTGAATTTTTGTTATAGAAACAGATGGTATCTACATATTCCCTATAATTGTTTCAATATCACCCTACACTTATTTAAGGATTGATATTTTACAAAAATCTTACAATGCAAATAAAATGTTTGAAAGCTATTACCAGGATAGTATTGTTTCCATCGATCAACATTTGTATGACTTTTGTTTTTTTTCTCTTTTTAATGAAACAACTGACCTACAACTGTCCCCAAAGTATTTGTCTAAAAGTTTTTATTCATGTTATTAGTAGGTAAGATACTGTGATATCTATATTCATTTCAGCTTTATGATTGGACTGAAAAAAATACTTTAATAAAGTTTTAGTGCAAGGCTCCACCTGGCAATCTTTCTGTCTACTATTATATTCCAAGGCACCTTTCCCATAATCTCTCATCCTCCCAACATGCCACATAGCTGTCAGAACTGACCACTATGTCTGCCTTCCACTGTTAATTCATGAGTGACTCACAGGCAAGGATGGTGTCTTATTAATTTATTGTATTCAAAGCATATAGCAAAAACCCAGTATATGGTACATCCTCAGTGGATGTGTGTGGAAGGGAATGAAATTCTGAAGGAAGCTGATTGAACATTGAAAGCACAAGATGAGTCTTGAGGAGTTTTATCATTCTCACTAAATGCCTTCGCAGGTCCCATCATTAGAGAGCTTGAGTAACATTAGCCCTGTAGACATCATATTTCTTATCATTTCATTATTATTAATCAGCCCTCCCTGATTAGATTTTTACAGATTTAACCAGATAACAGTGAGCTACTCATAAGCTATCATATTTCACTGCTTCCTCAGGCTTGGACTTAAGAGCAGAACTGAAGAACACCAAGTGCCAATATCAATTTTCTCTGCAGTTCTTCCTGGGGCATAAGAGATGGATAGGCAGCCTTCTGGGCTTTAGATGGAAGACTATGGAGGCTCATTTTGCCCTATTCAGACTGGCTTGTTTTGTGGTTGGCTCAATAGCAAATCTTGGGTGTAGTAGTTTTAATAGCACTGCAGAGAGCCATAAACAGGAATTATAGGCAGCAAAGAATTACAAACATGCAGTGGTGTAGAATTAAAATTAGCAAGCAA